>CM076968.1:781242-926209 GCA_039105355.1 Benthosema pterotum
GCCAATTGAGAGAAGTGTTGTCCACAATGATCACATCCATAGGGTTTCTCACCTGTGTGAATTCTCTGGTGTGTTTTAAGGTGGGTCAATTGAGAGAAGTGTTGTCCACACTGATCACATCCATAGGGTTTCTCTCCTGTGTGAATTCTTTGGTGGCTGTCGTAAATGGAAAGCCACATTAAACGTCTAAATAGTTAACTTTCATTATTTGGTTGGTTTAAACTATTGCACAAGCGGCTCTCCTAAAGGCCTGTGCGTAGTCTGTTAATGGTTTGGTTATTGCCAAAGGCAAATGGCATTCTTTACTGGTCAAGACGTGGCCAGATCATATCTCTTCCTTGTAGACAGGCTGTTTGACCTCCAACTGATGTTTTAGATAACTGTCATTCTCAGGTGGGCTTTAGGTAGCTTGTACTTTTCCAGTCCACTCACATGCACTCTCACTCTCTCACACACACACACACCCCCACACACGTATGCAGGGACACACACACACACACTCCACACCCTCACGCACACACATTCACATGCACTCTCGTGCACGCGCATAGCCACACCCTCACATGGGCTGACACACACACACACACACACACACACACACACACACACATGGACATAGATCCCACCTACATACCGTAGACACACCCATACCTGTACTGGTTTTGTGATATGCATTGGTCAGTTGGGAATGCGGGGCAGACACCGGGACAGACACTAGGGAACACAGACACGGAGAGATGCGGGAGAGAAGATGCCACAGGGAGACTCACCCAGAGTCACCCTCTCTCTCTCTCTCTCTCTCTTCCTCATGCCATATTGCCTTGTTAACTATTGCTGTTAAGATGTCTGTCCTTGACTTAGTCAAGTTACTCTGCTCGATTGACAATAAAAGACCACGATGAGACAACAAGAACCATTTGCCTGGTGGCCTTTCTTCCTGATGTGATGATGAACGCACAAATAAGACCGCCAGTCCGGGCGCACCCAGGCGTCCGGACCGCACCCGATGACCCGATGCCATGCAGCACCAGAAACTACATGGCGTTTAAGGTCGCTCATATGAGAGAAATGTTGTCCACAATGAAAACATCCATAGGGTTTCTCACCTGTGTGAATTATCTGGTGTGATTTAAGGTAGGCCAGTTGAGCAAATTGTTGCCCACACTGATCACATGCATAAGGTTTCTCTCCGGTGTGAATTCTCTGGTGTCTTTTAAGGTTTCCCTTTGTAGAGAAATGTTGTCCACACTGATCACATCCATAAGGTTTCTCTCCTGTGTGAATTCTTTGGTGGCGTTTAAGGTCGCTCATATGAGAGAAATGTTGTCCACAATGAAAACATCCATAGGGTTTCTCACCTGTGTGAATTATCTGGTGTGATTTAAGGTAGGCCAGTTGAGCAAATTGTTGCCCACACTGATCACATGCATAAGGTTTCTCTCAGGTGTGAATTCTCTGGTGTCTTTCAAGGTTTCCCATTGTAGAGAAGTGTTGTCCACACTGATCACATCCATAGAGTGTCTCTCTAGTATGTACTTTCTGATGGCTTTCAAGGTTTCCCTTTGTAGAGAAATGTTGTCCACACTGATCACAGCCATAGGGTTTCTCTCCGGTGTGAATTCTCTGGTGGCGTTTAAGATTGGTCATGACAGAAAAGTGTTGCCCACAATGATCACATCCATAGGGTTTCTCGCCAGTGTGAATTCTCTGATGTGTTTTAAGGTTTCCCTTTGTAGAAAAATGTTGTCCACACTGATCACAGCCATAGGGTTTCTCTCCGGTGTGAATTCTCTGATGTATTTTAAGGCTGGCCATGCTGAGGAGGCGTTGTCCACACTTGAAGTCTGGAGTCCACAATCAATCCTGGAGGAGTTGTGGGAAACTGACCAAGAACATATCCTTCTTATAGCCTGAGATGGAACCATTCACTGCTTGAATTGATTGGTCAAAGGGGAGAACAATAGAAGCATCTCTCCACCAACCACAACAAACATTTGCATATGCTCCACCCCTCACTCAGGTCATTTGCTCCACCCCTCTCTCCTCCCCAGGTCATGATTTATACATGATTACAGAAATCAACTGTTAACAGTGTAGGCTTCATATTTGTTATTGTTCAGGTTTCATTGACATATTGATCATTTAGTCTAGTCTTAGTATGTGAACAAAGTCAAAGCAAGGCTAATGGAAAATGAGTATACCTGTGTATCTAAAAGTAAGTACACTGTCAGAGTCCAAGCTTATAGTATAGCCACATGCCCCCCCCCCCCCCCCCCCTAAATGCACCATAATAATTTCACAAACAATAATGTTACTTGGATGACCACAAGAAACTTTAAATGGTTGCTCTTACAATTTAGTTTACGCCAAACCTTATAGATTGGCCTAATTCACAACCTAAGAAATTGCTGGATTGCTCCACACATGAATGTTCAAACTCTGTGTATTAGTACACAAAACACTACTACATAGATGAAAATAGTTCTTCAAGGGTCGTGTTAGAGAGAGACTCTGTGTGTGTGTGTGTGTGTGTGTGTGTGTGTGTGTGTGTGTGTGTGTGTGTGTGTGTGTGTGTGTGTGTGTGTGTGTGTGTGTGTGTGTGACTACAGCAAAAAGTTGGGAGATTTAGTGCATTATTCCCACATAATTGAATCGTAATGGTATGTCATATAAAAACAGCAAATACAATTAAGAAAAACAAAGAAAGACACCGCCAAAGGGAGTGTGGAACAGACATTTAATTGTGATTCAAAAGAAAAAAAGAGTGATAGCATATCTCTTGTTTTATGGGAGTTTGTTAAACTTTAATTATGCTAAATTGTTTATGCTGTTTACATGTCTAACTAACAAAGCATTCATACAACATGAACATACACAGAGGCTCAATGAAGGTGTCACTGTAGGCCTAAATTAGATTTTTCAGATATGCTATTTTTTTCCAAGATATGTTGCTCATTCATTCTCCTGATGTTAAGTTTAAAACAAATGTGACATTATTGAATAAGGTATAAATATTGTATACTACTATGTGGATCTAAAGGTAATGCTGTTCATCACATGTTTGGCAGCCTAGCCTAGGGCAGTGTTTCTAAACCATTTTTAATCCCAAGGCACACTTTTAATTGCCCAAAAATATCAGGACTCACACACACACGCACACACACACACACACACAACACACACACACACACACACACACACACACACACACACACACAACACACACACACACACAGACGAAACATACCACAAAACACTGACGCTAAAATATCTACAAGATCACAACACAATAGTGCACATCGACCATCTGACATTCATGCTATTTATAAAATGCAGATGCCCACTCATTACCAACAGAGTGTGTACACAATGGCTTCCATTGTCTCCAAGTATCACCAATTTACACATTCTAGTATCTTGTTGTTAATGTACACCATTCATTCTCAAAGTACTCTCATAGTCTAAATGATCCTCAATTTGATTTACATTAGGTCACAGTTGCACAATTTCTGCATCCCACAGCTGCATTTTTGTCTCATGATTTGTTCTGTCCAGAATTAATTCGATAACCATTTAATGTTGGTAATAGAGTGACATTGATTTCCCATAAACCTTATCTAGTTGTATTTGTTCTGGATTATACCAAGACCCCCATTGAGGATCATACACCAAATTTCATGTTTAATGTTAACATTCCTGAAATAGGCATACAAGCAACTGAGGTGTTATATTGAGACTTGACAAACTCCAAAATGACCTTAGAAGATAGACTACAAGTCGCAGTGATCATTAAATGCCAATGTTTTATCAAATTCAACAATGCACTTTTAGGCCTGACCTAAGGCTTCTAAAAAACCTGAAACATTTATATAGCAGCATCCAAAATGTGAATGGTAATGGTGTGTAATCACCATCACTAATCAAAATCAAAGTAACAAAAGGGCTGTGGACACAATTCCCAAAAATCTGGTCAATATTCAAAACAATCACACCATATAGAGTGACCAAGGGTTCACATTCAAGGGATGTTTTATGCACATTTAAAGTAGGACTTGCATACAAGGGTTTAACCAAAATGTGCATACATTACATGGAAAAGTGAACAGCCTGTCCTGCCAGTCAGCACACTTCTTTGACACACAAATAGACCTCAAGAAGGACCATTTGGCCTCTAGACTAGACCTATTGTCTTCACAACACACAGATAGAATGTTAATTTGGTCTCACACCTATACTGTGCTTCAAACATCAAGTATACAATGACTCTCAATACTAGTAATGCAAATGCTGGATGGGAATCTCTGACGTGTTACTCTGTCATGCAGACAAGAATCCTCCTAGAGCCTCCTGTTGAGTTGAATCAACATTTAGTTGTGGATATTGATTATTAAAGTAATAACATTTTAATTGAAGAGGGATAACATACACCTCCAAATTACTATATATCATATTACACGTCTCATGTCTCTCGAGCTTATTTCAAGTGGTGGTAACTGAAATGACTGCATATAACCAGTCCATGGCATTTATTCTATTATTTCTGAAGCACTTTAACTGCAGTATAACATTGCTATGTTTGTTTGCCCTTTCATGGGCATTGTATTGCACCAAAACGCTATAATAGGCTACCCATGCCAAGGTTAATTGCAGAGGACATGCATTGTATCATGATATGTTACATTCAGCAACATATTAAGTTGATATAGTACATGACATGTTTAGTCACACCAAAACTGGTTCTACCTGGTTCTGTTCTCCAGAAGTCATTTGGAGCAGTCATGAGTGCCGTGGATTTCTAGAGTTACTTGTCCTCTCTGTGCTGATGGAGTTGCTGAGATAACACAATGGAGGACAGATGCAGTCCCACTCCTAGTAAAACACGTGAATACAGTTGTCACCACATGCAGTGATGTGGTCTTTTAGATTGATCTTGGTACTTGTAAAAGCCATAGATACTGTAGGGTGTGCAATCCATAGTTCCAACCACTGCTTTAGCTGTACTTAAAGAACACTTGAAGTTCACATAGTGTGTAAAATATAATAAAAAATACAAGACAGCTTTAATAATTTGGTACATTTATAAAACCTAATGTACAAAACACATACGGTGTACAATCTTATATGAACCAAACTAACTTTCTGCATGAGTAGGAACATAATTGGCACAGGTTAAACATTTCACGTTTACATTGCCCTGAGTTACATCCCGAGATAAAATAAAAATCTGGGAAATAAAAATGGAAGTGCAAACAGAACAAACATGTAGGAAAAACTAAAATACAATGCTAATTCGGAACTACTTTCTTGGACACTTGGTGTGTGTGAGAGAGAATAAGAATGAGAATGCAATATTGAATATCAAGACCTTTATTTCAATCTGCAGCATGTGCAACAAGTTTAGTATACATTATAACAGACATATAATCAATTCATGAAATGAAACATAGATGGTCAGAAGCAAAAAATACAGTAAATACATAGTGATGCATTTAAATCATATCTCTGAACATTCTCAAGCCAGTGAATAAGAACAAAAAGGGGTACTTTACAGAATGTTAAGTCTACTTTCAACAAATCCGAACATGAATAAAAAAGTATCATCATCCAACACTATTACATGGAGGAGCTAATCTTGTCATAGTGTTTACACTAAACTCTGGGGTTTCTCACCAGTGTGAATTCTCTGGTGTGTTTTAAGGTGGGCCAATTGAGAGAAGTGTTTTCCACACTGATCACATCCATAGGGTTTCTCTCCAGTATGTACTCTCTGGTGGCATTTAAGGCTAACCATTTGAGAAAAGCTTTGTCCACACTGCGCACATACATAGGGTTTCTCACCTGTGTGAATTCTCTGGTGGCGTTTAAGGTTGCTCATATGAGAGAAATGTTGCCCACAATGAAAACATCCATAGGGTTTCTCTCCGGTGTGAATTATCTGGTGTGATTTAAGGCTGAGCCTTAAATCAGTTGAGCAAATTGTTGCCCACACTGATCACATGCATAAGGTTTCTCTCCAGTGTGAATTCTCTGATGTGTTTTAAGCACAGATTTGTGAGAGAAGCACTGTCCACACTGATCACATCCATAGGGTTTCTCTCTAGTATGTACTTTGTGATGACTTTTAAGGTTCTCTCTAGTATGCACTTTCTGATGGCTTTTAAGGTTTCCCTTCGTAGAGAAATGTTTTTCACACTGATCACATCTATAGGGTTTCTCGCCAGTGTGAATTCTCTGGTGTCTTTTAAGGTTTCCCTTTGTAGAAAAATGTTGTCCACACTGATTACAGCCATATGGTTTCTCTCCGGTGTGAATTCTCTGATGTATTTTAAGGCTGGTCATGCTGGGGAGGCGTTGTCCACACTTGAAGTCTGGAGTCCACAATCAATCCTGGAGGAGTTGTGGGAAACTGACCAAGAACATATGCTTCTTATAGTCTGAGATGGAACCATTCACTGCTTGAATTGATTGGTCAAAGTGGAGAACAATAGAAGCATCTCTCCACCAACCACAACAAACATTTGCATATGCTCCACCCCTCACTCAGGTCATTTGCTCCACCCCTCTCTCCTCCTCAGGTCATGATTTATACATGATTCTAGAAATCAACTGTTCTCACGGTAGGCTTCATATTTATTAATGTTCAGGTTTCATTGACATATTGGCATCACGTTAATCTATATGTGAACAAAGTCAAAGCAAGGCTAATGGAAAATAAGGACACTGTCAGAGTCTAAGCTTATAGTATAGTTCCCCCCTAAATAAATGGTAAATGGTGCATTTATATAGCGCCTTTATCCAAGGCGCTTTGCATAGATTGTGCATCACATTCACCCATTCACACACACATTCATACACTGATGGCAGTGGAAACCATGCAAGGTACCTACTAGCACATCAGGAGCAATTCGGGGTTAAGTGTCTTGCTCAAGGACACATCGACACCAACTCTGCGGGAGCCCGGGATCGAACTGGCAACCGTGTGGTTACCATCCGGTTACTCTACCTCTGAGCCACTGCCGCCCAATATACCATATACCAAATATACCATAATAATATACCATATACCATAATAATTTCACAAACAATAATGTTACTTGGATGACCCTAAGAAACTTTAAATGGTTGCTCTTACAATTTAGTTTACGCCAAACCTTATAGATTGACCTAATTCACAACCTAAGAAATTGCTGGATTGCTCCACACATTAATGTGCAAGCTCTGTGTATAAAAACACAAAACACTACTTCATAGATGAAAATAGTTCTTCAAGGGTCATGGCATGTTAGAGAGAGAGAGAGAGAGAGAGAGAGAGAGAGAGAGAGAGAGAGAGAGAGAGAGAGAGAGAGAGAGAGAGAGAGAGAGAGAGAGAGAGAGACAGAGAGAGAGAGAGAGAGAGAGTGTGTGCGCGCGGGTGCGTGCGTGCGTGCGTGCGTGCGTGTGTGCGTGCGTGCGTGTGTGTGTGTGTGTGTGTGTCTGTGCTACAGCAAAAAGTTGGGAGATTTAGTGCATTATTTCCACATAATTGAATGTTAATGGTATGGCATATAAAAACAGCAAATACAATTAAGAGAAACAAAGCAGAACGCCGCCACCAAGGGGAGTGTGGAACAGACATTTAATTGTGATTCAAAAGAAAAAGGAGTGATAGCATATCTGCTGTTTCATGGGAGTTTGTTAAACTTCAATTATGTTAAATTGTGTATGCTGTTTACATGTCTAACTAACAAAGCATTCATACAACATGAACATACACAGACGCCCAATGAAGGTGTCACTGTAGGCCTAAATTAGGATATTGTTAGACTGCACATTTTTCAGATATGCTATTTTTTCCAAGATATGTTGCTCATTCATTCTCCTGATATTAAGTTTAAAACAAATGTGACATTATTGAATAAGGTAGAAATACTGTATCCTGCTATGTGGATCTAAAGGTAATGCTGTTCATCACATGTTTGGCAGCCTAGCCTAGGGCAGTGTTTCTAAACCATTTTTAATCCCAAGGCACACTTTTTATTGCCCAAAAATATCAGGGCTCTCACACACACACACACACACACACACACACACACACACACACACACACACACACACACACACACACACACACACACACACACTGACAAAACATACCACAACCACTGACGCTAAAATATCTAAAGATCACAACACAATAGTGCATTGTCTCCAAGTATCACCAATTTACACATTCTAGTATCTCGTTGTACACAATTCATTGTCAAAGTACTCTCAAAGGACCCTCAAATTGATTTACATGAAAATAAATCATTGTGTGTGTGTGACAACTAACAACTAATACTCATCATTCCAATATGTGTGTACCACATATGCCTTTTGGTGGCAAAGATAATTCGTCCAGCCCATCAGGCCAGGTGTGACTACTACTTCAGTCACAGAATCCCTCCCTTCCCCCAATGATATTCATGTTTGATGAAATACAGATTTTAGTATATTACACTACACTATTATACTATTCTATGAATTGCAATCTTTTAGGTTCTGTACAAAATTAACTTTTCTTTCATGAAACCGAAGTACAAGTATAATGTAAAGTCACTATGTTGTCACTGCCTATAAAATATTGCATTTCAAGAGATTCTCATTTTAACAACTTTTCTGACCTTTATTTCCACTATTTTCTGACTGAGATAGGTTCAATAATAAGAGAGAACCATCAGTTTGAAGTAGAATGATTAATTCGGATTTTGAAAACTGTATTTTCACATGTTATGTGTGTTATCACTCCATAAATGGAGTGATAACACACATAAAGCTACCACAGATGCAAGGCTTTTTTTCCAGTACTAGGGGTGTATACCTATCCAAAAATCACTATGAGAATTATTCACCTTTTCGGTACCGATGACCCCAAAAATGTTCCCATTGCTTCTGTCTCATCCTTTTATTTTTATTTATTTATTTTTTCATCTAAGAAATACATTTGCATGTCGGATTTTATTGGCTCTGTTTTATGGTGCAGTTTGTTGGATTGGAGACTGAAAAAAATCCAATTTATTCGAATAATAATAAAGGTGGGAGTTGAGAACTTTAGAAAGTAATAACATAACCTGTAATATATTACTCTTTCATTCCAGTAATAAGTAAATAAGTTATGTGCTGATGCAGTTTTGAGTTTCCTACAGTACATGAAGGCGTCCTAAATTAGATTATTGTTAGACTGCACTTTTTTGCAGATATTTGAGATATTGAGATATGTTTCTCATGCATTCTCTTGATATTAAGATTAAGAACAACAGATAGTAATGAATGAAGTATACTCCTATGTGGACCTTAAGTAAGGCTGTTCATCACATTTTTGGCAGCCTAGGAGATACACATACAGGTTTGTATCATTGTTATATGTACAGTCTGGCAAAACATACCCCAACACCTGAAGCTGAAAATATACAAGCTCACAACACAACAGTGCATAATGACAATGACATTCTGCTTTTTATAAAATGCAGATGTACCACTCAGTATTGAACAGATAATGTACATTGTCTCCAAGTATCACCAATTTACACATTCTAGTATCTTGTCGTTGATACACCAATCATTCTTTGATCAGTACTTATAGTCAATTTGATCAGACTACACAATTGCATATATTTTACTTCTGCAACCCACAGTTGCATTTTTGTAAAGGCAAGATCAGTTCTCTACAGAATTCCTCCCTTAACCATTTAATGTTCGTAATAGAGTGGTAATTAGTGTTGCCACAGGTCCCGGATTTTCCTGATTGTCCCGGATTTTCATGGTCTGTCCAGGAAAAAATAAAATAAATCCTGGACACTTGAATGTCCCGGATTTTTATACATGGTCAAAAGTATTTTTTTTCTCTAGAGGCTAGAGACTGCAACTAACCTGACTTGCGACACTCACAGTCTCAGATCAGTATGATAGTCCTATTAAATTGTAGTGTGCCTGTACGTACCACGGTACCAGTGTTGCCAACTTGGCACATTTGTCGCTATATTTACCTCTTTTCCAGACCCCCCTACCGCCAAAATGAGTGGAAAACTCCTGAATCTAAATCTGTCTATCTAAAGATAACTGAGATGAGAAAAATGAAAACTGGACTGCTCCAGAAAGAGTTGAAAATTAATGGTTAAGTAGCCTAATTATTAATCTAAGAGTAATAAAATAATGAGAGCAGTAACATTTCAGTGTAAAAGTGTGATATATTTCTGGGTTAGATGTTTAAAGAGGTGCGTTGCTTCCGAACAAAGGCCGATAATCGCCGCCGATAATAGGCCACAGATTGGATGGTGAAAATGTCCAGGATTTTTGTCAGACACATGTGGCAACCCTAGTGGTAATACTGTTCCCAGTCAACAGTATCTAGTTGCAATAGATTATACCAAGACCCCATATTGAGCACTATACACAATGTGTATGTTTATAATGTGACATCTGTAAAAGGTGAATGTAGTTCCATTCCCAGTCAAAATAAATCACTACGTGCAGTGATTTAGTGGAATTTCAATGTAATGTGCCCCATAACCAACACATGATGCAAACATAATTTGCATACGTATGTGTGTCAATGCCACCCAACTGCTGTACTGTGTGTGTGTGTGTGTGTGTGTGTGTGTGTGTGTGTGTGTGTGTGTGTGTGTGTGTGTGTGTGTGTGTGTGTGTGTGTGTGTGTGTGTGTGTGTGTGTGTGAATAAGAATAGAGAATGCACTTGAACATCAAGACCTTTATTTTGCTCTGCAGCATAATGTTTGTGTGACATGTTTAGTATACAGCCATATAATCAAATCATAAATGAAATATGCAGGGTCAGAAGCAAAAATACAGTCAATACATAGTGATCCATTTAAATCATATCTCTAAAAACTGGTGAATAAGAACAAAAAGAGAAGAGGTACTTTACAGAATGTTAAGTCTACTTTCAACAAATCCAAACATCAATAAAAAGTATCATCATCCAACACTAATATATGGTGGAGCTAATCTCGTCATAGTGTTCACACTAAACTCTGGGGTTTCTCACCAGTGTGAATTCTCTGGTGTGTTTTAAGGTTGCCCAATTGAGAGAAGTGTTTTCCACACTGATCACATCCATAGGGTTTCTCTCCAGTGTGAATTCTCTGGTGTAATTTAAGGTTGGCCAATTGAGCAAATTGTTGTCCGCACTGATCACATCCATAGGGTTTCTCTCCAGTGTGAATTCTCTGGTGTCTTTCGAGGGTTCCCTTTGTAGAGAAGTGTTGTCCACACTGATCACATCCATAGGGTTTCTCTCCGGTGTGAATTCTCTGGTGTCTTTTAAGGTGGGGCAATTGAGCAAATTGTTGTCCACACTGATCACATCCATAGGGTTTCTCACCTGTGTGAATTCTCTGATGTGTTTTAAGGTTGGTCAATTGAGAGAAGCACTGTCCACAATGATCACATCCATAGGGTTTCTCACCAGTGTGAATTCTCTGGTGTGTTTTAAGCTTGCCCATGCGAGAGAAATGTTGTCCACACTGATCACAGCCATATGGTTTCTCTCCAGTATGTACTTTCTGGTGTCGATTAAGGCTAGTTGTTTGAGAAAAGTGTTGTCCACACTCATCACATCCATAGGGCTTCTCTCCAGTGTGAATTCTCTGATGTGTTTTAAGGTTTTCCCTTTGTAGAAAAATGTTGTCCACACTGATCACATCCATATGGTTTCTCTCCGGTGTGAATTCTCTGATGTGTTTTAAGTGCAAGTGTGTGCGAGAAGCGATGTCCACACTGATCACATCCATAGGGTTTCTCTCCAGTGTGAATTCTCTGATGTCTTTTAAGGCTGGACATGCTGGGGAAGCGTTTTCCACACTGATCACAGCTGTGGTTCTTTTGCTTAGCTGAGCTTCTTTGTCCATTCCCCTCTGGTAGACCAGGGAAGCCCGACTGATTCGACACTGAATTGGAAACAATAAAAAAAGGAAATATTGTTTAGGGGTACTTAATGGTGCTTAACCTACAACCCATCAACTAGTTAATTGGGTTCATACAAAGCATTTTTGTTAAACCCATAAATCAAAACACATGAAAAATACCAGATTAAAAAAGCATGAGAGAAGTAATTAACTTACAGAGGTCTTGATGATCATCCTGCTGAGCAGAATTGTTCTTGGTGGGGTTCAGAGAGTTCATCTTCACTTGAAGTCTGGAGTCCACAATCAATCCTGGAGGAGTTGTGAGGAACTGACCAATAACATGCTCTTCTTATAGCCTGAGATGGAACCATTCACTGCTTGGATTGATTGGTCAAAGGGGAGAACAATAGAAGCATCTCTCCACCAACCACAACAAACATTTGCATATGCTCCACCCCTCACTCAGGTCATTTGCTCCACCCCTCTCTCCTCCCCAGGTCATGATTTATACATGATTCTAGAAATCAACTGTTAACACTGTAGGCTTCATATTTGTTAATGTTCAGGTTTCATTGACATATTGATATCATTTAGTCTATATGTGAACAAAGTCAAAGCCACAATAATTTCACAAATAATAATGTTACTTGGATGAAACTTGCTCCACATATTAATATGCAAGCTTTGTGTATCAAAACACAAAACACTACTACATAGATAGAATAGTTCTTCAAGGGTCATGGCATGTTAGAGAAGGTGTGTGTGTGTGTGTGTGTGTGTGTGTGTGTGTGTGTGTGTGTGTGTGTGTGTGTGTGTGTGTGTGTGTGTGTGTGTGTGTGTGTGTGTGTGTGTGTGTGTGTGTGTGTGTGTGCTACAGAAAAGGTTGGGAGGTTTAGTGCATAATTTTCACATAATTGAATATTAAAGGTATGTCGTATAAAAAATGCAATAAAGAGAAACATAGCAGAAAACCGCAACCAATGGCAGTGTGGAACAGGAATTTAATTGTGTCAAAAGAAAAAAAGGAGTGATAGCATATCTGCTGTTTTATGGGAGTTTGTTAAGGTTTAATTATGTTAAATTGTGTATGCTGTTTACATGTCTAACTAACAAAGCATTCATACAACATGAACATACACAGAGGCTCCATGGAGGTGTCACTGTAGGCCTAAATTAGATTATTGTTAGACTGCACATTTTTCAGATATGCTATTGTGTTTGAAGGTGTGTTGCTCATTCATTCTCCTGATATTAAGTTTAAAAACAAATGTGACATTATTGAATAAGTTAGAAATGCTGTATACTGTACTACTATGTCGATCTAAAGGTAATGCGGTTCATCACATGTTTCACATGTTTGGCAGCCTAGCCTAGGGCAGTGTTTCTCAACCTTTTTCAATCATTAGGCACACTTTTCATTGTCCAAAAATATCAGGGCTCACACACACACTGACAAAACATACCACAACCACTGACGCTAAAAATCCCTACAAGATCACAACACAATATGCACATCGACTGTCTGACATTTATGCTATTTATAAAATGCAAATGGCCACTCATTACCAAACAGAGAATCTACACACTGGCTTCCATTGTCTCCAAGTTCCACCAATTTACACATTCTAGTATCTCGTTGTTAATGTACACCATTCATTCTCAAAGCACTCTCATAGTAATGGACCCTCAATTTGATTTACATTAGGCCACACACTTGCACAATTTCTGCATCCCACAGCTGCATTTTTGTCTCATGATTTGTTCTGTCCAGAATTAATTTGATAACCATTTAATGTTGCCAATAGAGTGACATTCATTTTCCATACACTGTATCTAGTTGTATTTGTTCTGGATTATACCAAGACCCCCATTGAGGGCCATATACCATGTTTATGTTTAATGTTAACATGAAATAGGCATACAAGCAACTGGGGTGTTATATTGAGACTCAACAGACTCCAATATGAGCTAAGATAATAGGCTACAAGTCCCAGTGATCATTAAATGCCACTGTTTAATCAAATTCAACAATGTGCAATGTGAATGATGTGTAATCACCATCACTAATCAAAGTGACAAAAAGGCTATGGCCACCTTTTACAAAAATCTGATCACCATTCAAAACAATCACACTGTATAGAGTGACTAAGGGTTCACATTCCAGGGATGTTTTATACACATTTAAAGTAGGACTTGTATACAAGGGTGTAACCAAAACGTGCATACATTACATGGGAAAGTGAATAGCCTGTCCTGCCAGTCAGCACACTTCTTTGTCACACAAATAGACCTCAAGAAGGACCATTTGGCCTCTAGACTAGACCTCTTGTCTTCACAACACACACATAGAATGTTAATTTGGTCTCACACATATTCAACTCAATTTTCTATTCAAAGGAGCTTTATTGGCATGAGAAAACAGACATTTACATTGCCAAAGCAAGAGTCACAAAACAATACAATATAAAGAGTTGAAAATGGGGACACATATATACAGGGGGTACAGATTTTTGTAGACAGGGTTATGCTACATTGCATTGTTTTATAACAGGTTATAACACATTATAACAGTGCATATAACTTCCTTAACTCTTTTTTAATACACTAACATTTTATTATTCAGATCATGCAGAATAAGAATAGAACAGACATATTTACTATCTGTTTAAATGTAGCAGCTCTGTTTACATGGAAAAGTCTGGATAGTACAGATCGTAGTCCTTAGGGTGGTTGAATTCCATTGGCCAATCTTCTTATGTCGCAACAGTTTACAAATATTGCTACTGTGTTTGAACATTGTTGTAATTCTCCCAATAGGTATGGAAGTTTTCCCTCGTTGGTCATAGTTTCGAACTCGTGTTGAGTGTGTGCGATTTGTGGGAAGTATGTGTCTCATGATGTCTTGGTATAAGGGGCAGGTGGTTAGAAAGTGTAGCTCTGTTTCAACCACATTTTGTGTGCAGTGACTGCATAGTCGTACTTCCCTTGGGAGAGGGGTCTGTTTGTGGCGGCCTTTCTCTATTGCAAGGCTGTGATCACTGAGTCTGTATCTGGTCAATGTTTTCCTAAGTTTTGGGTCTTTTACTGTACTTAGGTATTCGGCCAATGCATATTGTCTTTTTAGTGATAGGCAGCATTCCATTTTGCTTTGGTTTTTGGTAGGCTCTTTCCAGTGTGCCAGGTAGGTTTCTTTTTGTTTTCTTATAATTTGGTTTAGTCCAATGTGCTTTCCAACTGGTGGTTGTGCTAGCGTTTGTGTGTATAGTCCCTGGACCAGCTGGCTAAGAGGGCATCCCTCTGATTTTACTCTATGGCTAAGGGCTATATTATGGAACGTGTCTGGGTTGCTTTCTTTGAGGTGGAGTCTGGCAAAACATACCCCAACACCAGAAGAGGGCTATTTCTAAAATGCAGATGGACACTCAGTACCGAACAGAGAATCTACATACTTGCATTGTCTCCAAGTATCAACATGTACATATTCTAGTATCTCATTGTTGATCTACACTATTCATTCTCAAAGTACTCTCATAGTCGAAAGGACTGATTTACATCAGCTTACACAATTGCATATATTGTATTTCTGCAACCCACAGCTGTATTTCATGAATAGCATGCTTGGTTCTGTCCACACTTCCTTTGATAAGTATTTAATGTTGGTAATGGATTGTTAATTCTGTTACCATATTGCAATTCTGTTGTACACATTATCTAGTTGCAAGAGATTATACCAAGACTCACATTGAGGACTATACAACATTTGTATTTTTAATGTAATATTTGTAAAAGGAATACAAGCGAAGGAGGTGTAATAATTGAGACTCGACAGACTCCAACATGGCCTAAGATAACACAAGTTCCAAGGATTTCAAATTGGAACCTTAAAACAAAGGTTGTTACTGTGATGTTGATTGGTGATTATGATTATACATCATGCATTAAACATATTTCTATTCATTTGCCATTGCATGGGCATAGTATTATCCTATGTATTGCACCAAAGGGCTACAATACTCATTGCAATTAAGATAAAAGAAAAAAGGCGAGCAGGATATATTACATTTAGCAATATATTAAGTTCATATAGTTCATGACATGTTTACCTGGTTCTGTTCTCCAGAAGTAAATTGGAGCAGTGATGAGTGCTTTTGATTTCTATAGAGTTTATTGTCCTATATGTGCTGATGGAGCTTCTTGGATAACACAATGGAGGACAGATGCAGCTCCACTCCCAGTCAAAGATGTGAATACAAATGTCACTACATGCAGTGATGTAAATAGAATTTTTATGACTCAATGCATGGTCTTTTAGATTGGTCTTCTTAATCGTCAAAGCCATAGATACTGTAGGTTGTGCATTCCATAAAGTTGTGTCCAGATCATTTCACAACCATCAGGCACAATGAGCTTGGGGAAGGAACAGTTGTTTGTGGTGAAAAGTAACTGGAGGGGAGATGCAGTTCCATATAGAAATACAGTCAATACAAAATGTACACAGACGGATGCATTGCAGGGGAACACAAAATCCAACACAAAGTCACCACCATACTCATACATAGATTTTTAATTGTTTCCCTGAACACTCTCGGGCCAAGAGAAGAGCTACAACAAGGCCAATTACAATAAAACATGAATCAAAAACTATCATCATTTAACACTATTACATGGAGGAGCTTATCTCGTTATAGTGTTCACATTAAACTCTGGGGTTTCTCACCAGTGTGAATTCTCTGGTGTGTTTTAAGCGTTGACGAGCGAGAGAAACGATGTCCACACTGATCACATCCATAGGGTTTCTCTCCGGTGTGAATTCTCTGGTGTGTTTTAAGGTGGGCCAATGCAGAGAAACGATAATCACACTCCTCACATCCAAATGGTTTCTCTCCAGTATGTACTCTCTGGTGGCGTTTGAGATTGACAAGGTTGTTTCTCATTCATTCTCTTAATATTAAGATTAAAAACAACAGATAGTAATGAATGAAGTATACTACTATGTGGACCTTAAAGTGTAATGCTGTTCATCACATTTTTGGCAGCCTAGGAGATAAAAAATACAGCTTTGTATCATTACAAAACATACCCCAACACCTGAAGCTGAAAACATACAAGCTCACAACACAATGGTGCTTAATGGCAATGACATTATGCTTTTTATAAAATGCAGATGTATCACTCTGAACAGATAATGTACATTGTCTCCAAGTATCACCAATTTACACATTCTAGTATCTTGTCGTTGATACTTGTGACATCTGTAAAAGGTGAATGTAGTTCCACTCCCAGTCAAATAAAATTACATGCAGTGATTTAGTACAATTTCAATGTAGTTTCAATGTAGTCATTTATTTCAATCTGCATTGTATTATCCTATGCATTGCACCAAAAAGGCTACCCATAATAATTAAAATCACACATAGGTCAAGAGCAAATCAAAGAAACATAGAAACAACCAGATTAAATACATTTTAACATGATACATTGCATTCGGCAAGATATTAATTTAAGTTATGGTTATATGGAGTTTCGTGAATAGCACAATGGAGGACAGATGCAGTCCCACTCCCAGTCAAAGATGTGAATACAAATGTCACTACATGCCGTGATGTAAATAGAATTTCAATGAGCCAATGCATGGTCTTTTAGATTGGTCTTCTTACTCGTAAAAGCCATAGATACTGTAGGTTGTGCATTCCATAAAGTTGTGTCTAGGTCAGTCATTCCCATTTCACAACCATCAGGCACAATGAGCTTGGGGAAGGAACAGTTGTTTGTGGTGAAAAGTAACTGGATGGGAGATGCAGTTCCATATAGAAATACAGTCAATGCAATTCAATTCATTTCAATTCAATTGGCTTTATTGGCATGAGAAAACATATGTTCACTAAAGCAAGAACATAACAGCAAGAAATGCAATATAAGAAGAAAACACAATACAGAAGCAGGGAAGCCTAACACAGCAGTAAAACAATGTATCAATTCACAATGTACACAGACTGATGCAGTGCAAGGGAACACAACTCCAACACAAAGTCACCTCCATACTCATACATACTAATACAGTTTTAATTGTTTCACTGAACACTCTCAGGCCAAGAGAAGAGCTACACTAGAGTATGCACAGTCTATATGCAATGAATCCAAACAAATCAAAAACTATCATCATTCAACACTATGACATGGAAGAGCTAATCTTGTCATAGTGTTCACACTAAACTCTGAGGTTTCCCCCCAGTGTGAATTCTCTGGTGTGTTTTAAGGCTGACCAATTGAGAGAAGTGTTTTCCACACTGATCACATCCATAGGGTTTCTCTCCAGTGTGAATTCTCTGGTGTGTTTTAAGATTGCCCAATCGTGAGAAGTATTTTCCACAATGATCACATCCATAGGGTTTCTCGCCAGTGTGAATTCTCTGGTGTGCTTTAAGGTCGCCCATATGAATAAATTGTTGTCCGCACTCATCACATCCATAGGGCTTCTCGCCGGTGTGTACTTTCTGGTGGTGTTTAAGACTAGCTCTTTGAGAAAAGTGTTTTCCACACTGATCACATCCATAGGGTTTCTCACCAGTGTGAATTCTCTGGTGTGTTTTAAGGCTGACCAATTGAGAGAATTGTTGTCCACACTGTCCACATCCATAGGGCTTCTCTCCGGTGTGAATTCTCTGGTGTGTTTTAAGGTGTGCCTTTGTAGAGAAATGTTGTCCACACTGATCACATCCATACGGTTTGTCACCAGTGTGAATTATCTGGTGTGATTTAAGGTAACGCAGTTGAGCAAATTGTTGCCCACACTGATCACATGCATAAGGTTTCTCTCCGGTGTGAATTCTCTGATGTGTTTTAAGGTTTCCCTTTGTAGAGAAATGTTGTCCACACTCATCACATCCATAGGGTTTCTCTCCAGTGTGAATTCTCTGATGTATTTTAAGGCTGGACATGCTGGGGAAGCGTTTTCCACACTGATCACAGCTGTGGTTCTTTTGCTTAGCTGAGCTTCTTTGTCCATTCCCCTCTGGTAGACCAGGGAAGCCAGACTGATTCAACACTGAAATGGAAACAATAAAAAATGAAATATTGTTTAGGGGTACTTAATTGTACTTAACTTACAACACATCAACTAGTTCATACGAAGCATTTTTGTTAAACCCATGAATCAAAACACATGAAAAAATACCAGATTAAAAAAGCATGAGAGAAGTAAGTAACTTACAGAGGTCTTGATGATCATCCTGCTGAGCAGAATTGTTCTTGGTGGGGTTCAGAGAGTTCATCTTCACTTGAAGTCTGGAGTCCACAATCAATCCTGGAGGAGTTGTGGGAAACTGACCAAGAACATATGCTTCTTATAGCCTGAGATGGAACCATTCACTGCTTGAATTGATTGGTCAAAGGAGAGAACAATAGAAGCATCTCTCCACCAACCACAACAAACATTTGCATATGCTCCACCCCTCACTCAGGTCATTTGCTCCACCCCTCTCTCCTCCCCAGGTCATGATTTATACATGCTTACAGAAATCAACTGTTAACAGTGTAGGCTTCATATTTATTAATGGTCAGGTTTCATTGGCATATATATGTCATTTAGTCTATATGTGAACAAAGTCAAAACATGGATAATGGGAAATGAGTATACCTGTGTATCCAAAAGTAAGGATACTGTCAGAGTCAAAGCTCATAGTGCAGCCCCCCCCCCCCCTAAATGTATCATAATCATTTCACAATCCATAATGTTACTTGGAAGACCCAAATAAACTTTAAATGATTACTATTACATTTAGTTTATAGATTATAGATTGAACCAATCCAAAGCCTAACATTGAATTGGTCCACACATTAATGTGCAAGCTTTGTATATCAAAACCCAAAACACTACTACTACTACTACTACTACTACTACTACTACTACTACTACTACTACTACTACTACTAAAAATAAAAAATAAAATAAAATGAAGTTCTTTAAGGGTCTTGGTTCGTTGGAGAGGGTGTGTATGTGTCTGTTTGTACTACAGCAAAAAGTTGGGGGGTTTAGTTGTTTAGTGCATTATATCCACATAACTGAATGTTAATGATTAACTAGAGTAAATATGGTATGTCTTATAAAAACAGCAAATAGCTGTTTGTTAAAGTTGTTAAAGTTTGTTAAAGTTAAATTACGTGAAATTGTGCATGCTGTTTACATGTCTGACTAACAAAGTATTCAGTCAATCATACAGCTTGGACATACACAGAGGTACATGAAGGTGTCACTGTAGGCCTAAATTAGATTATTGTTAGACTGCACATTTTTTTCAAGGTATGTTGCTCATTCATTCTCCTGATATTAAGTTAAAAAATAAAAGTGACATTATTAAATAAAGTAGAAATACTGTATCCTATGTGGATCTAAAGGTAATGCTGTTCAGTTTGGCAGCCTGGCCTAGGGCAGTGTTTCTCAAACTTTTTTGATCTGTCGTGTATCGTGTCGTGTCCACCCAAATGTGCATTAGGCCCTGCACTAGTAAGCATAGTCCCCCTGAGGAATGTGCTGTACAGAACATACTGTACCATACAAGCCCTCCACTTAGTCCTGGGCGCCAACAGGACCTGGAGACAAGTCCAGATGTGTCTTCTCCTTCTTTGGGCCGTTAGAAAACTAGCCCACTGCTAATTCCCAGCATTATCTATCAACTGAGTGACACCTCAACGTATACAGAGCAAGGACAGTACGTGGGAGTGTAGCACATTCCACACGCACGTTTCACACGCACGCACAGGCCCACGGTAATGTATAGGCGACATATGGGTCTTGTCAACGCACACACCTCATGCACATGAACATGCGTGCACATGCATTGGGACAACGCACACACCTCATGCACATGAACATGCATGCACATGCATTGAAACCCATGAGTTGGACCCATATTTAAGGTGACGGAACAAAGAGACCCCAGCCCCTTCATTTTCCATCCTTGAACGCATGTACACCCCCGTACCTTCTCCTTCAAAATAATTGTAATATCCCTATAGGTTCAACAATAAATGTACACTGTTAAATCTTGCCGATTGTCTGAGTGTGAACTGTGATCCTGGCAGTACTATCGAACCTGTTCAAATAATTCGCGACAGATCACACGACACTCCTGAAGCAAAAAAATCTACAAGATTACAACACAACAGTGCACATCGCCTGACATTTATGCTATTTATAAATTGCAGATGGCCCACTCATTACCAAACAGAGAATCTACACACTTGCTTCCATTGTCTACAAGTATCATCAATTTACACATTCTAGTGTCTAATTGTTAATGTACAACATTTATTCTCAAAGTACTCTCATAGTCTAAAGGACCCTCAATTTGATTTACATTAGGTCACACTAGGGTTTAATGCCGGGAGGCCCGGGTACAACGGACTTATTTTTCCTCCCGGGAATGCCTTCGGGACCCGTCTTCCCGGAGGTTATCGTTTCTTTCTTAATTTTTCCACACAGATCGCGTTTTTTCACATATCTATGAGTGGTCAAATACCAAATATAACCCTTGCATAATAAGACTGTGGGTAGGGCTATATGAAGGGAGCGTCGCGGTGCCAGCGGGACGCAATATTGGCGACGCATGGTCTAAATTGCGAGCGGTCAGGACTCAGGACCGCATGAGTAGGCTACGACTACCCTTGCCGAGACATCGTGAAAATGCTGGCGCGGGTGGGTTTAAGAGGCTAGCATTGTCATGCATTTATAGATGCGGATCAGACACTTTAGCAATAATGAACGTGAGAACGTGAGAACTGCACTCACAGGAGCAGAGCAAAGCATACGCAGTCACGGACGCGCGGACGCAATGAATCTGTCCTGTCATAGGCCTATAGGTCTATAGGCTATCGAATCTGAGAGTTTATTTTCCTCGCGACAGATTGTCTCTGTTCTACAGCTTTTTATTTTTCGTTGTGTGCATCATACGGTCACTCTGCAATGTTCAACAACTTACAACAGCCTACCATTAGTTTTACCTGCAAAAAACGCCACAGAGCAGCATCTCTCCCCTCACTCTGACAGACAGGCATGCAGACCAATAATCCTGTCCACCGAGAATAGACAATAATATATCCTCTTCAAAATAAATGATATAATGTGCATTGTATTCCGTGCATGTCATGTCAGACAGCAACTAAAACCTGTAGGCCTATAGCCGATAACACGCACAGCTGCAATCAATTCATCATTAAACAACGACACCAAATATTTCAGCGCTGTCACCAAACTAATACAATATGCGTGTTTTGTGTGTTCTATTCAGAATATTAAGTATCTACATATAAAAGCATTTTAGGGGGACTTTTTTCTCTATTTTTTTTTTACGGGAATTCCCGGGAGGGCCCGGGAGATCGTCGGCAAAATCCCGGGATGTAAAATTGGCCAAATTCGGGAAAAATATTAAACCCTAGGTCACACAGTTGCACAATTTCTGCAACACACAGCTGCATTTTTTTTGTCATGATTTGTTCCGTCCAGAATTAATTTGATAACTATTTAATCATGGCAATAAAGTGACATTCATTTCCCATAAACCTTATCTAGTTGTATTTGTTCTGGATTATACCAAGACCCCATTGAGGACCATACCATTACACCATTTTCATGTTTAATGTTAACATTCATGAAATAGGCATACAAGCAACTGAGGTGTTATATTGAGTCTGGGCAGACTTCAATATAACCTAAGATAACAGGCTAAGTCCCAGTGATCATCAAATGCCACTTTTTAATCAAATTCAACAATGTACTTTTAGGCATGGGCTAAGGTTTCCAAAAACAAAACGTGAAATATGTATATAGCAGCAACCAAAATTTTGAATTCTGGAATATTGTACATACTGCACAGAATCCAAAAATGGATTCCCTGCCTAAATGGTAATGATGTGTTTATAATCACCATCACTAATCAAAATCTAAGTAACAAAAAGCCTATGGACACTATTCACAAAAATCTGGTTACCATTCAAAACAATCACACCATATAGAGTGGCCAAGGGTTCACATTCCAGGGATGTTTTATGCACATTTAAAGTAGGACTTGCATACAAGGGTGTAACCAAAATGTGCATACATTACATGGAAAAGTGGAACAGCCTGTCGTGCCAGTCAGCACACTTTTTTTGTCACACAAATAAACCTCAAGAAGGACCATTTGGCCTCTAGACTAGACCTATTGTCTTCACAACACACAAATAGAATGTTAATTTGATCTCACACCTAACTGTGCTTCAAACATCATTTATACAATGACTCTTGTCTCTCAATAGTTTTCCACACTGATCACAGCTGTGGTTCTTTTGCTTAGCTGAGCTTCTTTGTCCATTCCCCTCTGGTAGACCAGGGAAGCCTGACTGATTGAACACTGAAATGGAAACAGTAAAAAAGGAATTATTGTTTAGGGGTAGTTAATGGTACTTAACTTACAACACATCAACTAGTTCATACGAAGAAATCACAAATGTGATTGTATCGAATGAAGTAGAAATACTCTAAACTATTGCTATGTGGGTCTACACACACACACACACGCACGCACGCACGCACGCACGCACACACACACACACACACACACACACACACACACACACACACACACACACACACACACACACACACACACACACACACACACACACACACTAGTGTCCAGTGGTTAATCTACAGCAGTCATTCTCACAGTCATTTCCACTGTTAGAATATTCTCAAGTACACAGTCAAAAGGACCATCAATTCCTTCCATTATCATTATCATCAAGCAATGACATTTTGTTATCTCTGCAAACCACATCAAAAACAGTTCAGCTGATTTATGCATGATTATTGAAATCGACTGTTAAAAGGATCCCTGGCTAATGAGTCACTATGAGACACTATACTTGCCTTCTATAACTAAAATGAGAAAGTACCATAATCATTTCACAATCCATAATGTTACTTGGATGACCCAAATAAACTTTAAATGATTACTATTACCAGGGGTGCACATAAGTGGTGCTCCGGTGCTCAGGAGCACCAAAAATCCTACAATGAGCTGTCAATCCAGGGATGGAAAGCTCCTTTGAGCACCACACAGCTGGGGCTCATAATGACTGCCCGATTGCTCCACCTATTAATGTGCAAGCTTTGTCTATCAAAACACTATTACTACTAGAAAAATAAAATAAAATGAAGTTATTTAAGGGTTGTGGTTCGTTGGAGAGGTTGTGTGTGTGTCTGTGTGTACTACAGCAAAAAGTTCGGAAAGTTTAGTTCTTTAGTGCATTATTTCCACGTAATGAATGTTAATGATCAACTAAAGTAAATATGGTATGTCTTATAAAACAACAAATACAATTAAGAGAAACAAAGCAGAAAAACACAACAAAAATGCAGTGTGAAACAGAGTTTTAATTCTGATTTAAAATAAATAAGAGTGGTAGCATATCTGTTGTTTTCTTGGAGTTAAATTTCGTGAAATTGTGCATGGTGTTTACATGATTGACTAACAAAGTCAATGATTCAAGTTTGACATACACAGATGCTACATGAAGGTGTCACTGTGGGCCTAAATTAGATTGTGTTGTTAGACTTTAATCTACTGTATATGTGAACAAAACAAGGCTAATGGAAAATGAGTATGCCTGTGTATCCAAAAGTAACGACACTGTCAGAGTCAAAGCTTACAGTATAGCCACAATTGTGTGTGTGTGTGTGTGTGTGTGTGTGTGTGTGTGTGTGTGTGTGTGTGTGTGTGTGTGTGTGTGTGTGTGTGTGTGTCTGTGTCTGTGTGTACTACAGCAAAAAGTTGGGAGATTTAGTGCATTATTTCCACATAATTGAATGTTAATGGTATGTCATATAAAAACAGCAAATACAATTAAGAGAAACAAAGCAGAAAGCCGCCACCAAAGGGAGTGTGGAACAGACATTTAATTGTGATTCAAAAGGGAAAAAAAGAGTGATATCATATCTGCTGTTTCATGGGAGTTTGTTAAAGTTTAATTATGCTAAACTGTGTATGCTGTTTACATGTCTAACTAAAAATTGTACACTAATTCAAAAATAAAAAGTCAACCGATAATATGGGTATTGATATGTGGATAATCAAAGAGATAATTGACAATATTGTTATTCCATTCACTCATATATGTAACCGGTCACTCCAAACAGGTATTTTCCCGGAAAAAATGAAAACAGCAAAAGTAATACCGATATGCAAAAGTGGTGACAAACATCTTTTTAATAACTACCGTCCGATCTCCCTATTATCCCAGTTTTCCAAAATTCTAGAAAAAATATTTGTAGATAGGCTAGATAAGTTCCTTGACAAACACCAACTTTTAAATAATCACCAGTACGGTTTCAGGGCAAATAGATCCACCTCAATGGATGTAGCAGACCTAACTGAAAATATCTCATCCGCTATCGACAATAAAGAATATACAGTGGGTGTATTTATTGATATACAAAAGGCTTTTGATACTGTTAATCATGATATAATGTTAAAAAATTGTATAGATATGGTATCCGAGGCATCGCCCTTACTTGGTTGAGCTGACCTTGATCTCCTCCTGCAGGTTGTAGAGGCTGACTTAAAATTATTAAAAAAGTGGTTTGACATTAATAAACTATCTTTAAATACAAGTAAAACCAAATTTATAATATTTGGAAACAGAAAAATACACACCCCAGTCAAACTAACCACAAACAATAATGAAATAGAACAAACTACACATACAACGTTTCTAGGAATAATAATTGACAATAAACTTACCTGGAAACCTTATATAGAGTACCTTAAAACAAAATTATCAAAAACTATAGCAATTCTCTATAAAATAAAATACATCATTAATAAAAATTCTCTCCAGACACTCTATAACTCTCTTGTATTACCCTATCTAACGTACTGTGTCGAAATATGGGGGAATACATATAAAACCATTATACAGCCTATTTCTATTCTGCAAAAGAAAGCAATGAGAATTGTCAATCAGGCAGAGTATTATGCTCCAACAACCCCACTCTTCATCAAAAACCGTGCATTGAAACTGGAGGACTTAGTTAAATTTAGTACTGTCAAAATCATGTATAATATATATAATAAGTCGCTTCCTTCAACCATGCAGGAGTTGTTTAAGCTCAGGGAGAGCAGCTATGAACTCAGGGGAATGGGTATCTTCAAAAAAACCAAAATTTCACGTACAGATATTAAAAAAAGAAGTCTATCAGCCATTGGGGTGAATCTATGGAACCAACTAGTCCCTGAACTCAAGACAAGTAAATCCATTATTCATTTCAAAAAACTATACAAAGCAATAACAATCGAAAACTACATTAACTTACTTTAATTTTTATGATGTACCTAAAGTATGTTCTACAACAGACACCAGGCCAATTCCTGTATGTGTGACCTCTAGATTTCTAGTAGCCACATGGTAAACGCTTTTAACAATCAGGTAATGATAATGAAAACCAAAATTACGTTATTTAGTTCCTTAATTACCATTATGTTTCTTACCTACGAAAATAGTATTATACTTGCTCAGAAGTACTGTACAGCATGTACTGTGCAGCAAACTGAATCCTATTTCCTTCTCTTCTACATGTATGTCTATGTATGTGTATGTGCATGTAAGTGTATGTACATGTATATAGCTATATATGTGCGTATGTATATGTAGGTACCTGCATGTGTGTATGCATGTATATATGTTTAATAGATATAAAATTTGTCTTGTTCTCCTTCTGTTCAGATATCACTTGATTAGAACTTTACCAAAAGATTTCCCTCTGAAAGGGTTTACTGTTAACTTCTTATTCTGTGCAAATTACTCAGCTTCAGCAAAACAATAAGCAATCACATGACAACGGAAATGGGTTTTTATCGTTTATATAAAATCACACTCATACACGTACATACACACACTAACCTATACTCTAGAACTAGGCCAGTCCGCACGATACAAGCGAACAAAAACGACTAGCATTTGCCGTTGTAGCACACACGGTAGCCTATTGTAGTGGAGTAACAGCAGCAGTAGTAGGTAATTTTACTGCAAAGGAAAAGAAAATACAAAACATGCAATCAATAGCAGAAAACGAATGACTAAAAAGATATATAAACAATGTGCACAATAAGGATGTTTCACAGCATATTAATAACTTTGCACTTTGTGTACATACCGACAGACCATCGAAGTCAACAGCAACTCCAGTACTGAACAACTACTACAGACACTGAACAACAGTCGGGTCTTTGCACATGCGCACATCCAAGTCTGTACTGCACATTCCAATCCTTATTACACATTTACAAATGAATCCTTATAGCTAGATCTTAAATACTCTATACTATGATCACAATAGAATTACCCATGCACAACGTAATCATCTAGTAATAAACGTAATATAGTGCAAGGTGAATAGCTGTTGTGATACTTTCTGTCCCCTCTAGAGCGCACTACTGTACCACATACAAGTAACATTTCCATAGGAAATCCATACACCTTCCTTCATTATAGCTATATCCATCCATGTATCCTTGAATCTCTATGAATATGTACAATGTGCAAATATGGATACATGCTGTGTGTATGTATGTGTTATATGTGTATATGTTATATATACATATATAGTATTATTCAATTTTGATTATTATTATTTGTTATGTTAAAAGGGTGGGCTCAATAAGCTTCGGCTTCAGCCCGTTCCCTTTCGGCCACTTGTAAAACTCACTCCTGTTTATTTTCCATGATGTATGTACAAATGTGACCGAAACAAAAATAAACTAACTAACTAACAGTATTCATACAACATGAACATACACAGAAGCTCAATGAAGGTGTCACTGTAGGCCTAAATTAGATTATTGTTAGACTGCACATTTTTCAGATATACTATTTTTTCCAAGATATGTTGCTCATTCATTCTCCTGATATTACGTTTAAAACAAATGTGACATTATTGAATAAGGTAGAAATACTGTATACTACTATATGGATCTAAAGGTAATGCTGTTCATCACATGTTTGGCAGCCTAGCCTAGGGCAGTGTTTCTAAACCATTTTTAATCCCAAGGCACACTTTTCATTGCCCAAAAATATCAGGGCTCACACACACACACTGACAAAACATACCACAACCACTGACGCTAAAATATCTACAAGATCACAACACAATAGTGCACATCGACCACCTGACATTTATGCTATTTGTGTGTGTGTGTGTGTGTGTGTGTGTGTGTGTGTGTGTGTGTGTGTGTGTGTGTGTGTGTGTGTGTGTGTGTGTGTGTGTGTGTGTGTTTGTGTGTGTGTGTGTGTGTGTGTGTGTGTGTGTACTACAGCAAAAAAGGTGGTCGCTTTAGTGGTTAATTGCACTATTTCAAAATAATTTAATGTGAACTAATGATTGAACTTGAATGACTATGAAACAAAGCAGAAAAACAACTAAAGCCAGTGTGAAACAGACATTTAATTGTGATTTAAAATAAATAAGAGTGGTTGCATACCATAAAGTTAAATTAATGTAAATTGTGTACACTGTTTATGCTGTTTAAGTATTCAATCATGCAACATGAGCATACACAGAGGCTACATGAAGGTGTCACTGTAGATCTAAATTAGATTATTGTTTGACACATTTTTCAGATATACTATTTTGTTTCAAGATATGTTTCTAATTCATTTTATTGATATTAAGTTTAAAGTGGATAAGGCTCATAGTGATTTTTGTCATGGTAGACATGTCTAGAGTTAGAAAATATGTAATAGCCTTGCACCAGTGGTAGCTTTATGGGTGCTATCATGCATTTTATTGTAATAACACTATAGGCGGAAATTGCTATTTAACTACAACAACAATTAACAAGCCCACACCACCAGGACTGGGCCTATCAAATAATTATCCATACAGACCTTTTGACTTGCAGGTTTTAATTATTCTGGGTAATTATTTGGTAAGCTCAGGCTGGTGGTATAGGCTTTCGGCCTACCCCAAGGCCCCAGACCTGATTTGCTGCCATGCAGCCAATGAGAAGACTTACACCATACCTGCTACACCACAGCGATTGAGAGTACCAGCCAATGACAGTCATAAGGCAAGTCAAGTAAGCAAAGAATGCTGCTTGAATAAACAGTTATTTTAGGATGATGTGGAGTCATCCATGCTTCACAAATGCTATGTTCTCTAGCTGTCAAAAGTGTATTAATATATTCCAAACGTTGTCTAAAAAGACAACGTGTGTGTGTGTGTGTGTGTGTGTGTGTGTGTGTGTGTGTGTGTGTGTGTGTGTGTGTGTGTGTGTGTGTGTGTGTGTGTGTGTGTGTGTGTGTGTGTGTGTAAATGTAAGCATGCAGGGTCATGAGTAGAAATAGTCAATAGCCTATTTAAGATTGGGGGAACGTGAGGCCTACGACCGACGTCATCAATTACTCTGTGCTCGATATATAAGCCTCGCGGCCGTCCGACCCTCTCCTAGGACGGCAAAACGCAGCTCTTGGCGTCGTGTCACAACGTGGACGAGAGGTGAGTGAGATTCATGGATTGTTAGGGACTGTACGTTATTTACCGGGGGGGGGGGGGGGGGGGGGCTGGTGCGCTGGAAGTCCGGTCAAAAAATAATAATCATGCCCCCCCCCCCCACCTCAATTTTTTCCCCATGGCCCTCCCCCCACTTCAATGTTGTTTTCCCATGGCCCTCCCCCTACAGGTACAAAAATGTAATATGTAAAATTGATAGTAATATTATTATTATTATTATTATTATTATTATTATTATTATTATTATTAATAATAATAATAACAATAGTTTTTTGCGTTCACGGCAGGCATTTTCAATTCAAATTGATAGGCTTTGTGTACGCAAGTAAGCCGGTGAACACACATTGTACTTTTGCCATACCAAAATACGGCTAATGATCACAAATTAGTGCCTTTCGTGAACACGGCTGTGTTGACACTGTTTTATCAATGGGGGGCAGCAGAGATCTATGGTGTACACGGGCCATATTTTGTGTGCACGCCCAATACTTTAGTACAGTCCAGCCATGGTTGGATCTCAAAGTGTGGTTCGGGGGCCCCTGTGGGTCCAACTACTGTATGTACAGTGGCCATAGTTTGTGTGCATGACCAATAATTTTACACAAACATTTCTAGACTATAATACAATCCAGCCAAGGCTGGTTCCTAAAGTGTGGTTCGGGACCTCTGGGAGACCAACTATGTACATGGGCCAGAGTTTGTGTGCACAAACAATAGTTTTACAAGAACATTTCAAGGTTATATTGCAGGACAGCCTCGTACAGCCACGGCTGGTTCCCAAAGTTTGGTTCGGAGACCTCTGGGAGTCCAACTATGTACAAAGGCCATAGTTTGTGTGCACGGCCAATACATTTACACAAACATTTCAATACTATATTACAATCCAGCCATGGCTAGTTCATAAAGTGTGGTGTGTTGACCTCTGGGGTTCCAACTATGTACACAGGACAGTGTTTGTGTGCACGACCAATAGTTTTACTTGAACATTTGTTGGTTATATTACAGGACAGCCAAGTACTGTACAGTCACGCCTGGTTCCCAAAGTGTGGTTCGGGGATCTCTGGGAATCAAACTATGTACACGGGCCAGAGTTTGTGTGCATGACAAATAGTTTTACATGAACATTTCAAGGTTATATTGCAGGACAGCCTCGTACAGCCACGGCTGGTTCCCAAAGTTTGGTTCGGAGACCTCTGGGAGTCCAACTATGTACAAAGGCCATAGTTTGTGTGCACAGCCAATACATTTACACAAACATTTCAATGCTATATAGTACAATCCAGCCATGGCTAGTTCATAAAGTGTGGTGTGTTGACCTCTGGGGTTCCAACTATGTACACAGGACAGTGTTTGTGTGCACGACCAATAGTTTTACTTGAACATTTGTTGGTTATATTAGAGGACAGCCAAGTACAGTCACGCCTGGTTCCCAAAGTGTGGTTCGGGGATCTCTGGGAATCAAACTATGTACACGGGCCAGAGTTTGTGTGCATGACAAATAGTTTTACATGAACATTTTTTGGTTATATTGCAGGGCAGCCTAGTACAGCCACGGCTGGTTCCCAAAGTTTGTTTCGGAGACCTCTGGGAGTCCAACTATGTACAAAGGCCATAGTTTGTGTGCACAGCCAATACATTTACACAAACATTTCAATGCTATAGTACAATCCAGCCATGGCTGGTTCATAAAGTGTGGTGTGTTGACCTCTGCCATCCAACTATGTACACAAACTAGAGTTTGTGTGTACGACCAATACTTTTACAAGAACATGTCTAGGTTAAATAATAAAGGAAGTCTAGTACAGCCATGGCTGGTTCACAAAGTATGGTCCGGGGACCTCTGAGAGTCCAGCTATGTACACAGGCCAGAGTTTATGTGCAAAAACAATAGTTTTACATGGACATTTCTAGATTATATTACAGGACAGCCTACTACGGCCACAGCTGGTTCCCAAAATGTGGTTCGAGGAGCTCTGGGAGTCGACATTTCTAGATTATATTACAGGACAGCCTACTACGGCCACAGCTGGTTCCCAAATGTGGTTCGAGGAGCTCTGGGAGTCTAACCATGTATACGGGCCATAGTTTGTATGCACTACAAATAGTTTTATATATTTCTAGGTTATATTACAGGACTGCATAGTAAGTAGTAAAATCTGGGAATCCAACCATGTGGTTGGATTCCCAGAGGTCCCCGGACTACATTTTGGGGAAACAGCCTTGGCTGGATTGTTTTTTTAATACATCGAATGGATGCAACCTGGGACGTGTCTTCAGTGATGTATCCCAAGCTCATTGGGGTTTCGGGTCTCTCGAACATCATACCCCTCACTCAGGTGACCCAGCCGGGGTTCATGACGCCCCGACTCACGTCCCAGTAGCTACCCCTGGTCAGTCCCACAAGGGAAAGGCCAAGGCCGTCCAATCCACCGCCCCTGAAATACTCCGCCAAAACTGGGAGGTTCTGATGCGTGGAGGGACTAGGCTCTGTGGTTTGACACCTGTCCGTGCCCCTCCTACTTCTCACCAGGCCCAATCCTGCTCTCGCCAGGAGGCACAGGACCTGTGCGTTGCACCAGACTCCCAGCGCCGAACATGGAGCGGTGGACAAACGGCCCTCCCGGGTGCCGTCTACATTCCGGCTGCTACCCGTCTCTCCGGTGGTCACCAAGTCTTTCCCTGGTTGTCACGTAGTCTATTCCTATGAGTCACTATAAATAGGTTGATCGTTTTTTTTAATACATCGTATTGTACTATAGCCTAGAAATGTCTGTGTAAAATTATTGGTTGTGCATGGAAACTATGGCCTATGTATATAGTTGGAATCCCGGAGGTCCCTGAACCACACTTTGGAAACCAGCCATGGCTGGATTATAGTATAGCCTTGAAATGTTGTGTATAAATATTGGCTGTGTACACAAACTATGACCTGTGTACATAGTTGGACTCACAGAGGTCCCTGAACCACACTTTACGCACCAGCCATGGCTGTACTAGGCTGCCTTGTCATATAAACTAGAAATGTTCATATGTAACTATGTACATAGTTGGAACCCCAGAGGTCCACAAACAATACTTTGGGAAACAGCTATGGCTTGATTTTACTATAGCCTAGAAATGTATGTGTAAAGGTATTGGCCGTGCACACAAACTATGCCCTATGTACATAGTTGGATTCTCAGAGGTTCCTGAACCACACTTAGGAACCAACCATGGCTGGATTATACTATAGCCTTGACATGTTTGTGTAAAAGCATTGGCCGTGCACACAAACTATGGCCTGTGTACAGAGTTGGCAACTCAGAGGTCCCCAAATCAAACTTTGGGAACCAGCCGTGGCTGTACTAGGCTGCCCTGCAATATAACCAAAAAATGTTCATGTAAAACTATTTGTCATGCACACAAACTCTGGCCCGTGTACATAGTTTGATTCCCAGAGATCCCCGAACCACACTTTGGGAACCAGGCGTGACTGTACTTGGCTGTCCTGTAATATAACCAACAAATGTTCAAGTAAAACTATTGGTCGTGTATACAAAGACTGTCCTGTGTACATAGTTGGAACCCCAGAGGTCAACACACCACACTTTATAAACCAGCCATGGCTGGATTGTACTATAGCATTGAAATGTTTGTGTAAATGTATTGGCTGTGCACACAAACTATGGCCTTTGTACATAGTTGGACTCCCAGAGGTCTCCGAAACAAACTTTGGGAACCAGCCGTGGCTGTACTAGGCTGCCCTGCAATATAACCAAAAAATGTTCATGTAAAACTATTTGTCATGCACACAAACTCTGGCCCGTGTACATAGTTTGATTCCCAGAGATCCCCGAACCACACTTTGGGAACCAGGCGTGACTGTACTTGGCTGTCCTCTAATATAACCAACAAATGTTCAAGTAAAACTATTGGTGGTTTCCCAGAGGTCCCTGAATCACACTTTGGGAACTACCCATGGCTGGATTATATTTTAGCCTTGAAATGTTTGTGTAAAAGTATTTGCTGTGTACACAAACTATGGCCTCTGTACATAGTTGGACTCCAAGAGGTCCCCAAACCAAACTTTGGGAACCAGCCGTGGCTGTACTAGGCTGTCCTGTAATATAACCTAGAAATGTTCATGTCTATGTAAAGGTATCGGTTGTCCACACAAACTATGGCCTATGAACATATGGTAGTTGGAAGCCAGATGTCCCCAAACCAAACTAGCCATGGCTGAGCTGTCCTATAGCTTAGAAATGGTCACATGAAACTATTGGTCATGCACACAAACTATGGCCTGACAGAAAAAAGTGCTATTATTTGCCTACTGTGAACTATTATTTGTTCATGTCAGAAAGACTGCCTTATGGTATCTGGCTACATTAAAGTGTATGATTGAATTTTTCATGGTATAAATTGTTTCGAATTGCTGAACTTTTCCTTTTCCATATTGTTTAGACATTTTTGAAAATGTTGTAGTGTGGTAAAAAAAAAAAAAAAAAAAAAAAAAAAAAAACATACGGGTCATCAGTATTTTCCATGCTACATTATAAATATTTATATTTTGATGATTTACATACTGTATATCTTGAAATGTTTGTGTAAATGTATTGGCCCGGCTCACAAACTATGGGCTGCATACATAGTTGAACTCCCAGAGGTCCCTGAACCACACTTCATGAACCTTGTCTCTCTGGTTTTACAATGTGCTATAGGTGAGGATCCTACCAATACAGAGATAATGAAGTAATTAATCTGAAATCAGCAGATCTACAAGATCTGCATGAAGCATGAATAAACAACCATTTCAATACATGTTAATCTAAACACCATTTAGATTAACCGTTTGGTTTGGACTAACTTACAAATAGAAATGCAACAGAATGCAACAGAAAGAGCCCCCCCCCCTCTCATCCCACAGCACATTCTGGATTGAACCCTCGTTAAGTGCAATGGACGGCACCTGCTGTTAGTCAGTTCTCAGTCAACTAGTGTGGCTGTTCTGAAAGTGTGAAGCCCCTACATACACAGTTTTAAGATAGCAGTGCAACAGTGTGGACTGTGGAGATACACAGTTAGAAAGATTTGTAAACATTTTCTTCCGTAGACCGTAGTATGATAGAAAGCCAAAATTGAATATATTCTCAGTCCTTTGTGCATTAAGTGAAATATTTAAAAATGTATTAATCTTGATTATGGTGTCCAGCTCATGAAAACCCCCACATCTCAATTAATTAGAATATTTTGAGACCACTATGAAAACATGACAAGAAATGTCGATTATGTGAAAAGCATATTAATGTATGCAGTTACTACTACTTACAATGGATCAGACTGGACTAGACTAGACTAGGGTGTACTGGGCTGTACGAATTCAAACAGACTAACCACTCATGTTCAATAGTTTGTATGCACTTACTGTACATGAACATATGTAGTACAGTACAGCCTCGTATGCCCAGGTCTAACCTAGTCGAGCCCGATGGGAGAACAGAGTAGTGGAAGGGAGTACTACCGTACTGTATTATGATGGATCAGGCTGGACTAGACAAGACTAGTGTGTACTAAATTCAAATAGGCTCTATCAGCCTGTACTAGGCTCTGTAGATTCTCACACCATTGGGACTAATCACTGTGTACATGTGCAATAGTTTCTGTGCACAATCAAGAGTTTTACATGAACATGGGTTGACGATAGTACAGTATTGCCTTGTACAGCCTAATGAAGCCTAGTACAGCCTAACAAACCCCCTACAGCCTATTAGATCCCATTTGAGTCTAGTGCAGTACAGCCTAGTATGCCAAAGTCTAGCCTAGTCCTCTCCAATGGGAGAATAGAGTAGTAGAGGGAAGTACTAGTCTATATTATGTCACACCATTGTGAATAACCACCATGTACACGGGCAGTCAGTGCCGTATCACCTTGTACAGCCTAATGAAGCCTATTACAGCCTAACACACACCCCTACAGCCTATTAGAGCCCATTTGAGTACGGCCTAGTATGCCAAAGTCTAGCCTAGTCCTCTCCAATGGGAGAATAGAGTAGTAGAGGGAAGTACTAGTCTATATTATGTCACACCATTGTGAATAACCACCATGTACACGGGCAGTCGTTTGTGTGCACATTCAATACTTTTACTTGGACATGTGTTGACCATAGTGCAGTATCACCTCGTACAGCCTAATGAAGCCTAGTACAGTCTAACAAACCCCCTATATTCTATTAGAGCCCATTTGAGTACAGCCTAGTATGCCAAAGTCTAGCCTAGTCCTCTCCAATGGGAGAATAGAGTAGTAGAGGGAAGTATTAGTCTATATTATGTCACACCATTGTGAATAACCACCGTGTACATGGGCAGTCGTTTGTGTGCACATTCAATACTTTTACTTGGACATGTGTTGACCATAGTGCAGTATCACCTCGTACAGCCTAATGAAGCCTATTACAGCCTAACACACACCCCTACAGCCAATTAAAGCCCATTTGAGTCTAGTGCAGTACAGCCTAGTATGCCAAAGTCTAGCCTAGTCCTCTCCAATGGGAGAATAGAGTAGTAGAGGGAAGTACTAGGCTATATTATGTCACACCATTGTGAATAACCACCGTGTACACGGGCAGTCGTTTGTGTGCACATTCAATACTTTTACTTGGACATGTGTTGACCATAGTGCAGTGTCACCTCGTACAGCCTAATGAAGCCTATTACAGCCTAACACACACCCCTACAGCCAATTAGAGCCCATTTGAGTCTAGTGCAGTACAGCCTAGTATGCCAAAGTCTAGCCTAGTCCTCTCCAATGGGAGAATAGAGTAATAGAGGGAAGTACTAGTCTATATTATGTCACACCATTGTGAATAACCACCGTGTACACGGGCAGTCGTTTGTGTGCACATTCAATACTTTTACCTGGACATGTGTTGACCATAGTGCCGTATCACCTTGTACAGCCTAATGACGCCTAGTACAGCCTAACACACACCCCTACAGCCTATTAGAGCCCATTTGAGTACGGCCTAGTATGCCAAAGTCTATCCTTGTCCTCTCCAATGGGAGAATAGAGTAGTAGAGGGAAGTACTAGTCTATATTATGTCACACCATTGTGAATAACCACCGTGTACACGGGCAGTCGTTTGTGTGCACATTCAATACTTTTACTTGGACATGTGTTGACCATAGTGCCGTATCACCTTGTACAGCCTAATGAAGCCTAGTACAGCCTAACAAACCCCCCTACAGCCTGTTAGAGCCCATTTGAGTCTAGTGCAGTACGGCCTAGTATGCCAAAGTCTAGCCTAGTCCTCTCCAATGGGAGAATAGAGTAGTAGAGGGAAGTACTAGTCTATATTATGTCACACCATTGTGAATAACCACAGTGTACACGGGCAGTCGTTTGTGTGCACATTCAATACTTTTACTTGGACATGTGTTGACCATAGTGCAGTATCACCTCGTACAGCCTAATGAAGCCTATTACAGCCTAACACACACCCCTACAGCCAATTAAAGCCCATTTGAGTCTAGTGCAGTACAGCCTAGTATGCCGAAGTCTAGCCTAGTCCTCTCCAATGGGAGAATAGAGTAGTAGAGGGAAGTACTAGGCTATATTATGTCACACCATTGTGAATAACCACCGTGTACACGGGCAGTCGTTTGTGTGCACATTCAATACTTTTACTTGGACATGTGTTGACCATAGTGCCGTATCACCTTGTACAGCCTAATGAAGCCTAGTACAGCCTAACAAACCCCCCTACAGCCTGTTAGAGCCCATTTGAGTCTAGTGCAGTACGGCCTAGTATGCCAAAGTCTAGCCTAGTCCTCTCCAATGGGAGAATAGAGTAGTAGAGGGAAGTACTAGTCTATATTATGTCACACCATTGTGAATAACCACCGTGTACACGGGCAGTCGTTTGTGTGCACATTCAATACTTTTACTTGGACATGTGTTGACCATAGTGCAGTGTCACCTCGTACAGCCTAATGAAGCCTATTACAGCCTAACACACACCCTTACAGCCAATTAGAGCCCATTTGAGTCTAGTGCAGTACAGCCTAGTATGCCAAATTCTAGCCTAGTCCTCTCCAATAGGAGAATAGAGTAGTAGAGGGAAGTACTAGTCTATATTATGTCACACCATAGTGAATAACCACCGTGTACACGGGCAGTCGTTTGTGTGCACATTCAATACTTTTACTTGGACATGTGTTGACCATAGTGCCGTATCACCTTGTACAGCCTAATGAAGCCTAGTACAGCCTAACAAACCCCCCTACAGCCTGTTAGAGCCCATTTGAGTCTAGTGCAGTACGGCCTAGTATGCCAAAGTCTAGCCTAGTCCTCTCCAATGGGAGAATAGAGTAGTAGAGGGAAGTACTAGTCTATATTATGTCACACCATTGTGAATAACCACCGTGTACACGGGCAGTCGTTTGTGTGCACATTCAATACTTTTACTTGGACATGTGTTGACCATAGTGCAGTGTCACCTCGTACAGCCTAATGAAGCCTATTACAGCCTAACACACACCCTTACAGCCAATTAGAGCCCATTTGAGTCTAGTGCAGTACAGCCTAGTATGCCAAATTCTAGCCTAGTCCTCTCCAATAGGAGAATAGAGTAGTAGAGGGAAGTACTAGTCTATATTATGTCACACCATAGTGAATAACCACCGTGTACACGGGCAGTCGTTTGTGTGCACATTCAATACTTTTACCTGGACATGTGTTGACCATAGTGCCGTATCACCTTGTACAGCCTAATGACGCCTAGTACAGCCTAACACACACCCCTACAGCCTATTAGAGCCCATTTGAGTACGGCCTAGTATGCCAAAGTCTAGCCTAGTCCTCTCCAATGGGAGAATAGAGTAGTAGAGGGAAGTACTAGTCTATATTATGTCACACCATTGTGAATAACCACCGTGTACACGGGCAGTCGTTTGTGTGCACATTCAATACTTTTACTTGGACATGTGTTGACCATAGTGCCGTATCACCTTGTACAGCCTAATGAAGCCTAGTACAGCCTAACAAACCCCCCTACAGCCTGTTAGAGCCCATTTGAGTCTAGTGCAGTACGGCCTAGTATGCCAAAGTCTAGCCTAGTCCTCTCCAATGGGAGAATAGAGTAGTAGAGGGAAGTACTAGTCTATATTATGTCACACCATTGTGAATAACCACCGTGTACACGGGCAGTCGTTTGTGTGCACATTCAATACTTGTACTTGGACATGTGTTGATCATAGTGCAGTATCACCTCGTACAGCCTAATGAAGCCTATTACAGCCTAACACACACCCCTACAGCCAATTAAAGCCCATTTGAGTCTAGTGCAGTACAGCCTAGTATGCCAAAGTCTAGCCTAGTCCTCTCCAATGGGAGAATAGAGTAGTAGAGGGAAGTACTAGGCTATATTATGTCACACCATTGTGAATAACCACCGTGTACACGGGCAGTCGTTTGTGTGCACATTCAATACTTTTACTTGGACATGTGTTGACCATAGTGCCGTATCACCTTGTACAGCCTAATGAAGCCTAGTACAGCCTAACAAACCCCCCTACAGCCTGTTAGAGCCCATTTGAGTCTAGTGCAGTACGGCCTAGTATGCCAAAGTCTAGCCTAGTCCTCTCCAATGGGAGAATAGAGTAGTAGAGGGAAGTACTAGTCTATATTATGTCACACCATTGTGAATAACCACCGTGTACACGGGAAGTTGTTTGTGTGCACATTCAGAACTTTTACTTGGACATGTGTTGACCATAGTGCAGTATCACCTCGTACAGCCTAATGAAGCCTAGTACAGTCTAACAAACCCCCTATATTCTATTAGAGCCCATTTGAGTACGGCCTAGTATGCCAAAGTCTAGCCTATTCCTCTCCAATGGGAGAATAGAGTAGTAGAGGGAAGTACTAGTCTATATTATGTCACACTATTGTGAATAACCACCGTGTACACAGGCAGTCGTTTGTGTGCACATTCAATACTTTTACTTGGACATGTGTTGACCATAGTGCATTATTACCTCGTACAGCCTAATGAAGCCTAGTACAGCATGACACCCCCTACAGCCTATTAGAGCCCATTTGAGTCTAGTGCAGTGCAGCCTAGTGTGCCAAAGTCTAGCCTAGTCCTGTCCAATGGGAGAATAGAGTAGTAGAGGCCCCTTTATAACACTTGCACGTATGTGATGCCACTCTCTCATCCTCTGGGTCTATATGTGCCAGTCTCCTCGCACACGTTTAGGCTAAGTGGTCTAATAGAAGAATTGTGGTACAAAAATAAGTAAATTGTCCCAGTGACATCGTCAGGGAGGAGTATGTTACAATAGTCAGTCAGTCAGTCAGTCAGTCAGTCAGTCAGTCAGTCAGTCAGTCAGTCAGTCAGCCAATATGATGTTCCAGAGTCAATTGCAGTTATATCCCTCACACGGTGATGTTGGTTTCAATGCAGAAGACATCTGAGGGATCAAAGGTCAAAAACATTCAATAGGTTTTCAGCCAATCACATATAGGTTCTTCGGATTGTCTGAATATTTGATTAAATTTGATTATATTTTAAAGGTGTTGCAGCCATCAAAATCAAAATGAGCAAATATTTGCATACAAACAATAAAGTTGAACATTCAGTTTAAGCATTCAGATAAGCGGAAGAAGATGGATGAATGAACATCTTCCCAACTCCAACAGAATTGGGGTTGTACATGGGAACCAGCTGTGGCTGTAGTAGGCTGTCCTGTATTATAACATAGTGTTCATGTAAAACTATTGGTCGTGCACACAAACTCTGGCCTATGTACATAGTTGTACTCCCACAGGTCCCCGAACCACACTTTGGGAATTGGGATTGTACTATAGCCTATAAATGTTTGTGTAAAAGTATAGGTTGTGCACACAAACTATGGCCTTTGTACATAGTCGGACCCACAGAGGTCCGCAAACCACAATTTTGGAACTAGCCATAGCTGTACTGTAATAAAACTTTTGGTTGTGCACACATACTATTGCATGTGTACATAGTTGGACTCCCAGTGTTCCCTGAACCACACTTTGGGAACCAGACATGGCTGGATTGTACTATAGCCTTGAAATGTTTGTGGAAAAGTATTGGTCGTGCACACAAAATATGGCCTATGTACATAGTTGGACTCCCAGAGGTCCCCAAACCGCACTTTGGGAACCTGCCGTGGCTGTACTAGGCTGTCGTGTAATGTAATCTAGAAAATTTTATGTAAAACTACTGGTCATGCATACAAACTTTGGCCCGTGTACATGGTTGGACTCCCGGACGTCCCCGAACCACATTTTGGGAACCAGCCATGGCTATAGTAAGCCTGTAATATGTCCTGTAATATGACCTAGACATGATCATGTAAAAGTATGGGACATGTACACCATGTACACATGTAGAGTTTTGGTTAATAGCCTGGCACCCTGTGGAATTATGCTTGAACTGCAATATAAGGCCCTAAAATGGACACAGAGGAAAAAATAGCAGTGTGGGTCATCTGAAGGACTGATCGGTGAACATGTGGTGTCCACACGAAGAGGAGGGGGCCCGGAAAATTTAGAGACCATCCGCTGATTTTTCACGCCCCCACAGTCCGCACAGTGTGGACTGGAAATTTCTGGTGTACACCGGCCTATATCGCATTGACCCGGTGAGCACAAAAAGCGATAGGGGTAATAATAATAATAATAATAATAATAATAATAATAATAATAATAATAATAATAAAAACTTCCATTTCAATACCAATGTCCGAGTTGTTACAACTGTAAATTACAAAGTGGAGAGAGGTTCCCCACCGCAGCTTCAATATATCCCAAGGATTGATACTTTGCTACAATGTTTGTTGTGGGTGTGCCAAAAAAAAAAAAAAAAAAATAGCGCGAAGTTCTCTTCTACTCGCGTTGCATCTTGTAGCCTGTTGCTATTAAACATAACATAGCATAAGTGCAATGAAAGACAAACGCGGCGTCTGGAGAGGCATGTGCCTGGCCTGCAAGGCCTGCGACGAATTTGAGAGCGAGGAGGGGAAGACGGCTTGTGCCTACTGCGGCTGTGCCCCTGGACAGCACACCAGGCCGGATCGGGAGACCCAGGAGGCCGGCCCTTCAACATCAACAGGCGGCTCGACAAGCAGCGCCTTTCACAAGGTACGTTTTACATGTTCCGCACAGTAGCGAAGCCAACTATTTGTGATCATAACAATACATTGTGCATAAGGGCACAACTTAAACAAGTTGCTTCGGTGGAAAAACATACGTAGCCTATATTGAACACAGATGGCACACGGCGGTGCCAATAAATAAAATCATGACTTACCAGAGGCTGTGACCACCAGTTGACTACAACACCTCTCCAAAATTCCTCTGGAAATGCCCATCCAATTCGTTGTCAAAACTTCCCAAACTGTTTATACTGTTTATACGTCATCCAGGGGTGTGTCACCGAATGCAGACTTCAACGTCATGGCAAAGGTCTCTGGTAGAGCATAGCTGTGTTTTTCAACCCTGGGGTCGTGTAATATCCTGTCTGTAATGACCACTCTGGTTATTTCCAATAGTGCTTTTATTCCACACTGATCTGGTTTAGATCTGCACAACAACACAGCATCTTCTTTTAAAAAGACCCGCTAATAGCGGGTCTAGAATGAACCGGGGAGAGGAACACATCCGGGATACAGTCTGTCTGGCTCTCAGCCCAAAAGTCCCCCAGGGTGGTCCGTTGCTGCCACCTACAGGCCTGGTCACCACATGACTCTGACAGTCAATCAGTAGTCAAAACAGTATCAGTGTAAATATCACTATATCACAGGTCGGGACCCCAGGACTTCAACTTGGGGTCCCCTGAAATGTCTAGCTGTGAATAAAAAGACTACTGATAAATTTAAGCCTACTAATTAAATATCATAAACTAGTTCTGTATTTAATCACATGACACTGCACTGCTGTCTATACCATCATAGCCATGTAATTCTTTTTTTTTTTTTTTTTTAAATCATATTTATGTTTTTTGTATTCAATTTTTAATGTCATACCCTTTTGTTGGAATACAACTACCACAAAGAAACAAATTGTGCAAAGTTTATATGTAATTAAATTTAAATTTCCATTTCTGATTACATAATCTTTTATTTCAATGTAGCTGTCCGACAAGAAGAAGGAGTCATATGGCTGGCTGAAGGAAGCAAAAAAGGGCAAAACAAAGTTTGCCAACTCCATCCTGCCCCACTTCTACGATGAATACTTCCCGGTATGCCTGGACTCGCAGAAGTTCAAGAAGGAGTTCATGCTGGAACGGGACAGGGAATATTCTATCAAAGAAGAAGTGTCACGTATCTCAGCATCTGTAGAATTCTGCTACAGCAACAACCCGGCATCTGCTGGAAGATTTTTGGCACCCTCATTTCAGATTAAGGGGGAAAAAGACAGCACCACAATAAAATATAATATTGGCAAGTTGACCTCCCTACAGCACAGGCTGACAGAGGTACAAAAGGAGCTGGAGGACCATGATGTGGGGCTTTTTAAAACAGGGGGACTCCAAGTCCGAAAGGGTATGAACACAAAACACAACTTCAACAAGGAACAGCTGGGCCGCGTCAGAAATTTAAAGACGGGAGTGACAGCAGCCCTCACCAAGTTGGAGGAAGCTCTAGGGAGGGTGAAAAAAATCTACACCAGTGAAAGAAAGACAAGAAAGACCAGAAAAGACAAACAGCAAAGATTGAAAAGAAAGAACCGTCTACAGAGGAGAAAGGAAGCAGGCATGAAGGAGTTATTGGCTGCCATTACTCAAAATAAGGAGCCTAGTGGTGAGCTCATCACAAAGGATGACATAGACATAGAGGCTGTAAAAAGTCTAAACATACGAAAGGCTCCCTTGATATTACAATTGTATGACAATGCAAGTCTGACACCTTGTGGATTGGCCAAACTAGAACAAAACCTCAACGAAAGCTGTCGGACAAAGTTAGAGACACTGAGACAAAAACGTACAGAACAGCAACATGCATCATGCCGGGGGTACTGTGAAGCAGAGGACAAATGCCCAATGAACTGGGAGTGTGCCAGGCTACTGGAAAGGCTGGGAGGAACGCCATACAAACACATGTTTGCCCCATGGCAGACTGGTTTGCCCCAGCTTACCCTTCCAGAGATGGAAAAAGATGCACTGGAGCTCTGCTCAACTGGGAACATCCTGCAACTGTTGGACGAGCATGAATGCTTTGGCCCAGAAGCAAGCAAGGCTGCCCGCACAAGGATTGCAAAACTGAAAGGTAGAAATGACAATGAACTTTACTGCAATTCATCCCTTACATTGGTCAAATCCCCTGTGTTTGATAACTGAAAAGATTACTACAGGTGCTGCTCAGTAAATTAGAATATAATGTAAAAGTTGTTTTATTTCCACAATTTCATCAAGAATGTTAAACTTTTATACCTCATAGATGCATGAGCCATATCTTAAACTATTCCCACAATGTGTAATGTAATGTTTACACATGTTGGTTTTCCAGTCCAAAAAAAACCCTCAAATTTTGGTATCTCAGAAAATTAGAATATTTTTTATTTTACTTGCAAAATAATGCCAAAAGTAGAAAATAGTACAACACAACAATAGGAAGCAGTGTAGTTAAATACAGAGAGATTGCAAAATCACCACAGACATGCAAGACCACAGAATGAAATCTAGTGATACCTGTCAATACAGGATATAGTCAGGATTAAGTTTCTGTTGTCTCCTCCTTCCAAACATGGATACACTTGTAGTAGCCACTACTTCCTCCTGTCTAATTTCTGTATCAGAGTCACTACCACTACTGACCAATTCTAACAGAACTTCTGCTTCTGACTCCTCACTCTCTGAGTCTGATGCTGAAGCTACCTCTTCAGTCCCACTTTCATCTGATTGATCATCCGCAGACAGTAGTCTAGAACACACAGTTTTTCCTATGTGTGCCCTAATCAGCTCAACTTTGGCAGATTTTTTCCCTTGTTGGGGCAGACCATGTTTTGTCAAGTATTTGTTCAGCTCAGAGACACGTAGAGTCGACAACGATCCTTCGTTGTACATAGACTCCCAGTTATACTCGTCATATTCTCTCTCAATACATTCTTTACGTCTATCATCTGCCAAAGCGGCTCTCTTGGCCTTCATGGTCTGTACCAGCCTTACATGCTCAACATACTCCTTCACATGTTCTTCTGACACAATGTATTTCTGTGCAAACTGGTGAATAGACTCTGCATTATCAATAGTTACAGATTTGTTCTCGATAGCAATTTTCAGCTGGGCCCGTGGCTGGTAGTCGTCAGGGAGTCGTCCAGTGTTTGGTGTTTGGTTGTACGGGAGATAGTGGAATGCAGGGAGTTGTTCGTAGTCTGGATATGGCCGGGGTATAGGTGATGGTGTTGGTCCGATGTACTCTTGACTGCTGCAGAAGGTACACAGTTCCTGCTCCTCTGACAGATCTGACAAGAAACAAAGGCATAAAATAAAACATAAGCACAATGAAGGTTCCTGCTGGTGACAGTTTTCACTTTTATCTTCTACAGGTGAGAGTGACCAGCAGAGTGATGAGGACTGTGGGAGTGATGAGGATTGTGGGAGTGACCAGAAGCAGATATGTGGTGGAAAACAGAGGTCTGGCAGGGACATCTACCCATCGACAGAGAGGAAGCTGCCTTTTCCAGGAAATGAATCACTAAATGAAATGAGTGAATAATAAGATGAATAATGAAATCACTAATGTGCAAGTTATTGAAACCAACCCAGTAGACAGCTAAAATTGTAATTATTTGTCACTTGTTTTGATAAAGTCAACCATATAGTCACTTGTTGTTGTACAACACATTTGTTGTTGTACTTGTTCTTGTACAACACATTTCCTTTGTCTTATGTTTCTCAAGTACATTTAACTTGTAATTTCTTTGAGACATCATTGTTTACATTGTTATTCTTACCTTTACAGTTTCCTTTCACATACTCCATGTACAGTTCCCCAATCTTGAAATGTCTGTCCACAAAGTCTTCAATCTTCTTAAAGTAGGCATGTCCAGGAACTCTGCTTCTCTGGGTCTTTGCAGTTTTGGAGTACTGCAACAGGTAGTCCCGATTGAAGAAAAACTGATAATCTGTAAGGAAATAAATAAAGCATATAAATAGATTGTTTTGATCATTAATTAGAACTAAGGTAGGAATGTGGATAATAAAGTAGGTAGATTTTCTGATAGAATAGATTTGTTATAGGGTTACTATATGAAAACCTGTTAATAGTTAGGGATGTGATTCTTGCACATAGAAGACAATCAGATTCAATTTACTGGTTTCAGTTCGATTCCTATTAATAGTGTATGTTTGTTTTTCAATATTAAAGTGAGCTAGTGACAACACTGAGCATAAGTGTCTTACTACCAACACAAACTGACATTGTATATTATTAAGGGAGAAGTAATTTGGGCTCCTCATTTAAGTTGTATGTCATACCTGGCTGTTCGACAACAAGGGCTTTCGTGAACCCTGAAGGGGCCGGTGAGTCCTCGATTCTCAGCTTGACCTCTGCAGCCACCGCCCAGGCATTCTTCTCCATCATCTTCTCACTGTGCGCTTGCATGTCAGAGGTAGACATTGTGGACAGGTCTTCTTCACTCAGGTCGTGGATGGGAGAGAAGTATTGCCATCTGATGGTTCCACCATCACAAATGGCATCACCTACAAAAGAAAAGAAAATTTCTCTAAATTGAAGCTAATACACAGCTAACATATGACACCAACACCAACTTGCAGGTGAGAATAGCAGACAATGCTGAAGGTTCAGTCATGCAGGGCTGGTCTCATAATAAATCAATTACAACATTTCTTATAACATTTTCGCTCAGTACCAGAAGTCCTGCCCACTTTTTGCAGCTATTTCAACTTCAACTCCTCTGTGAAGGCTTTCCACGAGGTGTGTGTGTGTGTGTGTGTGTGTACAAATGTGCATTAGTGAGGTCAAACATTGATGTTGGTTAAGAGAGACTTGTTCTTAATTCTTGTTCTAATTCATCCTAAAGTAATAGCTGCAGAAAGTGGACTGGTATCATATTGAAGCCTATGGGTTAGTTATGGGATGGCACTAAAATTCACATGTGAGTCAAGGCAGTTGGCTAAATACTTTTGGCCACATAGTGTATATAAATATACATACCCATAGATGCATTTAGTCTCTCTGCCTCATTCTGCCCCGAATCTTCTCTTGCCCGGTGAATACGGCAGAGCAGGTCTGTGGAGTGAATTCTTGCCCTCTCTGCTGCCCGAAAACGTACCTGAAGATTAAAAAACAATTCCTTTCGTTTCATCCCCATGTGCCACCTGTGTACATGTAATTTGAGGTTTCTTTGAGTCTTGAAGAAACCGCAAGAAAACAACTTGAAAAACTGTTTTTCTTCCAAAAGCTTTTACTGTGTATGTGACCAAATACTGTACTTCAATTCATGTATGAACTCATGCAATAGTACAATACATGACGATGATTAATTCCGTAACAAAATGTCAACACCATGATATGCATCACATTAGACACATTATAAAGATACATACGTACTTCAAAGTTGGACACCCCCACACCAGGTCCTGCATCAGTCAGCTCAAGTAGCTGGGGGCACGGCTCTGGCAAACGGAAACGGGACAGGAACTGCAAGAAGTTGGCACAGGATTTGATGAAGGAACAGTAACCTTGCCAGAGCCTGTTTCCTGTGGAAGCTGACAGTGCAACAGTCACTTCCTCTACGCTGTCCACGATGATATGGACCCTGTCCAGGACTTCACTTCCAACCGCAATCTCGTTTTCTGGCAAGCCTCTCTTCTCTTCACCCCACTCTTCAATGGAACGTTGACAATGTTGCTTCCAGGACTGTATGCGGACATGTTCATACTGCTGGAATGGGCAGTCATGGTTCTGTGTGACCTTCAGAACATCTTCCTTCATGGTACAGTCCATAAAGTACACAGTGCAGTCCTTCACCCCGCTACACAGCTTCCGGACAGGCTTACTGTACTGTGTGTTGTCTGCCAGCACCACCTCAAAGTCGTCGGGGCACTCCCTTCTCAGGCGCATCAGGTTTGAGCTCCAAGTTGTCCCGTTTGTGCCGACATAGGCTTTTGGGTGGATGACAGCGATGGAGGAATCCATAGATGAAATCAGATTCACTTTCCCGTCGACATCAACAGGTTTCTTTCTGATGAGACGGAACGCAGAGGGGGTTATGTATACGGACGGTTCAGGGAAGTCATGGAGTGGCAGTTTCTTTGTGTGAGTTTCATCTACTGGTTGCAGGATTGTCTGCCGTCTGCTGCTCGTGAATCCCTCTGTGTAAAAGATATCAAACCAAACTATGCAAAAAATTTAACTAACCAAAAATATTTACACACGCACCCTAAATTATTAGCCCCCCTTGTGAAATTCGACATAATTCTTGATTTCTCCATGAAAATGACCATCGACAGAAAAATGGTTTTATTCTTGAAATAAATGCACTATGAAGACATTGTCCAACAAGGTTCATTAGGATATTTCATCTTATATGGTGTTACACCACTACATATTCAAAATACAGTATGCAGCCATATGAAATTTCTTTTCACACAGAAAAGAAAATATCATCATGAAATATTAATGCAATGCGTGACATATTTAATTTTACTTGAAAGACGTGTGTATACTAAAAGAAGTCACTCACCTGATGTTCCAGGGCGTAAGTAGGCCTTGTCATCCATGCTGATGAGTAGTGCATGGTTCCTGGATGCATCAGCCGTCTTTCCAAACAGATGCTCCTTGGCAAGGGCCACATGCTTCCGCTGGTGATGTGTGCACTCATTGTCCCTGTCCTCAGTCTTTGGGGGCTTTTTGGAGCACCAGAGTCCTTTCCCTTTCTGGGTATACGAGGTAAATGAATGACAACAATTTAGTTTGTAATACAAGATATGTTGCAGACAGAAAAATCACTGTCACATTCAACATGGGGTACATGTGGGTATGCTTATATGAGATTGCTATCAATAAGTGACAGTGTAAACATTGCCATTTTTTAATAATAGAATTAAAATATATACGTATACTGGGCGCTTTTCATAACACTTACATGTCTCTTTGCTTGAACAGATCGGATATTGGTAGGTCTTGACCTGGATACCACTGTTGACACCGAGCGTATCAAGGACTTTCCACACTGCAATCTTCTGTAGTTGGCAAGTCGAAGGAGGTCCCTGCTTTTCACTCGGTGGTGCGTGTACAGGACGCTTTCATGTCTGCGACCATGTACTGTGGTCTTGTCCTCTGAAATTGATATTGAAATCGAAAGGAGTTGAAGTAGTAATAGCTGCAGAAAGTGAACTGGCATCATATTGAACCCTATGGGTTAGGTACAGGATGGCACTTAAGTTCATATGTGAGTCAAGGCAGGTGGCTAAATACTTTTGGCAATATAGTATATATATTGTCCAACCCTTGCTGCACTGTGATTGGTCAGTCAACATTCTAGAATGGGCCTTAGCCAAAGGTCAATTCAGTAGGCAGGCTCTTGGGAATATCTTTGGAATATTACTGATGGACATGGCTGATAGAGCAAACAAAGCAATTCATTGCCCAGTTAACTTTCCATAGATTATGGAACACATGTGATAGTATCAAGTCATGCAGTAGTAGGCCTACCTATACATTTAGCAATCCAGTCCTCATCCTCCTCGTCCAATTTCTCTCCTGCCCCAGCACCAAGACTCCGTTGCTTTATCCTGTTGTTCTTTGCCAGCTCTTTGGCCTTCCTCATGACAGCTTGTTTAAAGCGCTGCCTGTGGTATGGAGTCTTTTTTTCCTAGGCATAATAATAATAATGACCTTCAATGTTGTTGAGTTTGTTGCATACTTGGAAGAATGTGTATGAGAAATGTGTAGCTTGACCATATATTCCATTTGGCATAACATTTAAAACAGACTGCCTTATTTCCATTCCACACTAAAAAATACTATTGACAACTAGTCTGACTGGTAACATTTACAATGTACCTATTTGAAAAAAAAAAAAAAAAAAAGATTTACCATAAGTTTTCTGATGTTTTCCAGTGCCTCCTGTAGCATAAGCTGCTGTTCGTGCAGGTCCCCAATCCTCTCTGGGGTCCAAGTTGTACTGACTTCGATTTTCTTCTCCACCTCCTTCACTCTCTTCTCAAAACTCTCAATCCTTTCCATGAGCCTGCGATTCACAAGGTCTTCAGCAGCAATCTTGGTGTTTTCCCATGCAGCCAGCCTTTCTTCAAGTGTCTTTAACATCTTGGTGGCCCTATCAGGCTTTATACCCAACTGGTATGTCTGTGCTCTTGACTTGTCCACACACAGCAGCATCTTAGCCACACTACGGTCGTACTCGTCGTTCATCGAGTCCATCATGCGATGGACAAGATCGACAGACAGAGGGCTTTCTACAGGTGTTTTGAACAGCTTTCTGTCATCATCTTCTCTGCAGAACTGACACAGCAGTTCTGCCACGTCCACAGACCCTTTCAAAATAACATACCGCTCGCCTGTAGATCGCGTGTAGAGTATCACGGGAAGGCCTATATCTTCATTTAACAGGTGATCGCGGAAGACAACTGTGGTTGGCGAGATGATAAAAAAAGAAGAGAACAATTCATGTGCGTACTCGAAGTCCAACCAACCCCTTGAAGACTCCTCGTCCGCATCTACTACACTCCTCGTCCGCGGCCTGGCTACGGGAAGTTGCAGTTCCTCCAACACTCTCGCCAGGGCTGCCAACTTCCTACCGACATCATCACTTTTTGTGCGCTGCTTCAAGCCACATATTTTTTCCATAGTGTCTTGGACACCAAGGGGTTGCAGTGATATCCGTAGCCTCGGATGTACATTGCTACCTGCCCTAAGTCTGCTTCGCTTTTCAGCAAAGAATGTTGTCTTCTCCGCCATTTTTTCCCGCTAGCGTTTTTCCTCTTCTTCTTCTTCTTTGGCTCCAGCCAGAGCCTTGGAAATAGACAGAGTTGCGCCAACTCTGTTCACTTCATGGGGCCAGTCTCTCTACATAGATTTCTGTTGGATAGTGACATGAATAGTGACAGCCGGAAGTTACTAAATGCATTGGAGCCTATGGGCTCGCGCGAGTACATGAACCACGTGACCACGCTGTTTTCTGACCCCTCAATGTCGCAACTCTTCTACTGGATGGCTCTGGTCTCCAGCTAGTGTTTGATTTCGAACGGACTTATGGGTAAAGGCAGATCATACCATTTTTAGGGATGACTACAGATGCACGCTTCAGTGCTAAAGTATGCACCCGGGACGCAAAGCGATGTGTTTCAGAGAAGTATTGCATTTTTTTTTATTTAAAAAAATAAAAAATAAAAAATAAAAACTTTTTTTAAACGCGTGATGGACTCGAAAAACTTTTTTTCCCCATGGCCCTCCCCCTAACTCCGATTGTTTTTGCCATGGCCCTCCCCTCACCTCATTTTTTTTTCATCATGCCCCCCCCCCCCCCCCCTACGCACCAGCCCCCCCCCCCCCCGGTAAATTACGAACAGTCCCTTAGTTTGTTTGCATGGAATGTGCTTATACAATGACACCTACTGGCCAGTGGCCATCATATACTTTTTGCCTGTGATCCAAAAGTGAAAATAGATCTTTTCACTGCACCCAAATTATAGTGTGGTAATTTCACTTCATCCTAATTAATGGATTTCCTTAGATTGTCCTTTCTGTTAATTCAAGACATGGTTCATAGAATGATATTGACCCTAGTTAAAAAAAAAATCCTATATGACTCTCCTATAAAACTTTGGAACAAATCCTATTTGCTATCCAGTGGGAATCCAATAAGCTTGCTTGCTTGCTTGCTTTCTTTCCCATTTGGGATCACTGTTGACTGAAATTTGAGGCTGTGGACTCGCTTGTGACCATTGTACAGCACCCGCTGGTATTGGCCTGGTCTGCAGATGGGCCTCACGGTTCCGTCAATGAAGCCAAAACAGTTGCTGAGTGCCCCCCCCCCCTCTCACGCATCCGGTCAGCATACTGTTGGAGAGCCTCAGGGTGTAGAATGTTGTGGTTCCACTGTGTGAGCCTGGTACTATGGTGGTCAAATATATAATCCAACACTGTGTTGGTTGCCATGCTCAGCACAGGGACCTGACGCCCCCCAAATCTGGACATCATGTCGCTGTAGCGACACGGGTATGCCAGCCTCCTCAGCAGCATGCAGAGACCCTCCATGCCCCCCACTACACTGCCCTGGGGACAGGTGAACCTTTCCAGGATTCGTAGTGCTTCAGCCAGCACTGGGAGGTCACTCTTGTGAACCCGGAATTCAGCCACACACTCATCATCCACCATAGTGTCCAGGTCGAATTTTGGGTGAGTGGTGGGCAGATCTAAATTATTAGATGTGTTGAGGTCATACAGGAGGACAAATTCCTCATCGGAAACAAGCCCATCATCAAGGGCCAGCAGCAGGTTGTCTCTTGCACGTCTGAGGACATTTTTGTAGGTCTGATTGCGAGGTTGAGAGGCCTGATTGTTTTTGGGTGGGCCATTTATATGATTTGGACTTGATTGCTAAATGCAATGCATGTGGGTCCTTAATTGAAGAACCTGACCACCTGGAATAGATTTAGATCATCACCCAATGTGTTGCCATACATGGACACCTGTGTAATGTGTTGGCACAAACCCATATGATAATGCAAATGGAACTATGATTTCATGTCATAACCATGTTCATTGAGACACATTGTCATTCAAATTACAATTCTCTTTCCACTGTTGAATAATGTGTTGCTATCCTCTGAATTAACACACAAGACTGGTAACATATGAAACCGGGTTTGTTGCAACAGTTTTGTAAGACTACAATTGCCTCAGCACCCTCCTCTTCTCAATTCAATTCAATTCAATTCAATTCAATTCAATTCAATTCAATTCAATTCAACTCAACTCAACTCAACTCAACTCAACTCAACTCAATTCAATTCAATTCAATTCAATTCAATTCAATTCAATTCAATTGAGCTTTATTGGCCGCTCGTCTTCTCCACGGCCTAGCTTGAATCTTAAAGTCCCTAATATATAATGCACACAGACTTATGCAATACAGGAGAACATACTTTTCAGTTTTAATCTTTTCCCTGAACCTTCTCGGGCCAGTGAAGACAAGAGGTACAACAATGTCATTTGCAGGAAGTCTACTTGCAATGAATCCAAACATGAATCAAAAACCATCATCATCCAACACTATACTATGGAGAGTTACGCTTGTCATAGTGTTCACACTAAACTCTGGGGTTTTTCACCAGTGTGAATTCCTTGGTGTCTTTTAAGGTGGGACAAATGAGAGAAGTGTTCTCCACACTGATCACATCCATAGTGTTTCTCGCCAGTGTGAATTCTCTGGTGTGTTTTAAGGTTTCCCTTTTTAGAGAAATGTTGTCCACACTGATCACATCCATAGGGTTTCTCACCAGTGTGAATTCTCTGGTGTGATTTCAGGTTGGCCAATTGAGCAAATTGTTGTCCACACTGATCACATCCATAAGGTTTCTCTCCTGTGTGAATTCTCTGGTGGCGTTTAAGGTCGCTCATATGAGAGAAATGTTGTCCACAATGAAAACATCCATAGGGTTTCTCACCAGTGTGAATTATCTGATGTGATTTAAGGTAGGCCAGTTGAGCAAATTGTTGCCCACACTCATCACATCCATAGGGTTTCTCACCAGTGTGAATTATCTGATGTGATTTAAGGTAGGCCAGTTGAGCAAATTGTTGCCCACACTCATCACATCCATAAGGTTTCTCTCCGGTGTGAATTCTCTGATGTTTTTTAAGCGCAAATGTGTGAGAGAAGCGATGTCCACACTGATCACATCCATAGGGTTTCTCTCCGGTGTGAATTCTCTGATGTGTTTTAAGGTTTCCCTTTGTAGAGAAATGTTGTCCACACTGATCACATCCATAGGGTTTCTCTCCGGTGTGAATTCTCTGATGTATTTTAAGGCTGGACATTTTGGGGAAGCGTTTTCCACACTGATCACAGCTGTGGTTCTTTTGCTTAGCCGAGCTTCTTTGTCCATTCCCCTCTGGTAGGCCAGGGAAGCCTGACTGATTCAACACTGAATTGGAAACAATAAAAAGGGAAATATTGTTTAGGGTACTTAATGGTACTTAACTTACAACCAATCAACTAGTTAATTGGGTTCATACAAACCATTTTTGTTAAACCCATGAATCAAAACACATGAAAAATGCCAGATTAAAAAAAGCATGAGAGAAGTAAGTAACTTACAGAGGTCTTGATGATCATCCTGCTGAGCAGAATTGTTCTTGGTGGGGTTCAGAGAGTTCATCTTCACTTGAAGTCTGGAGTCCACAATCCTGGAGGAGTTGTGGGAAACTGACCAATAACATATGCTTCTTATAGCCTGAGATGGAACCATTCACTGCTTGAATTGATTGGTCAAAGGGGAGAACAATAGAAGCATCTCTCCACCAACCACAACAAACATTTGCATATGCTCTACCCCTCACAAAGGTCATCATCATTTAGTCTATATGTGAACAAAGTCAAAGCATGGATGATGGGAAATGAGTATACCTGTGTGTCCAAATGTAAGGACTGTCGATCAAAGCTCATAATATAGCCACGTGTTCCCCCCTAAATGTACCATAATCATTTTACAATCCATAATGTTACTTGGATGACCCAAAGAAACTTTAATCGATTAGCATTACAATTTAGTTTATATATTATAGATTGAACTAATTCACAACCTAACAAAGTGCTGGATTGCACCCATTAATGTGCAAGCTTTGTGTATCAAAACACAGAAAATAAAATGAAATTATTTAAGGGTCATGGCTCGTTGGAGAGGGTGTGTGTGTGTGGGGGGGAGGTATTACAGAAAAAAGTTGGAAAGTTTAGTGCTATAGTGCATTATTTCCACATAGATGAATGCTAATGATGAACTAAAGTTTATATGGTATGTCTTAGAAAATAGCAAATACAATTGAGAAACAAAGCAGAAAAAACATAAAAGAAACACTGTGAAACAGAAATTTAATTGTGATTTAAAATAAATAAGGGTGGTAGCATGACTGCTGTTTTCTGGGAGTTTGGTAAAGTCATTGTTTTAAATTGTGTCCGCTGTTTATGCTGTTTAAGTATTCAATCATGCAACGTGAGCATACACAGAGGCTACATAAAGGTGTCACTGTAGATCTAAATTAGATTATTGTTAGACACATTTTTCAGATATACTATTTTGTTTCAAGATGTTGCTCATTCATTTACTTGATATTAGGTTTTTACAAACAAATGGGATTGTATCGAATGAAGTAGAAATACTCTAAACTGCTATGTGGGTCTACACACACACACACACACACACACACACACACACACACACACACACACACACACACACACACACACACACACACACACACACACACACACACACACACACACACACACACACTCTAGCGTCCAGTCGTTAATCTACAGCAGTCATTCTTACGGTCATTTTCACTGTTAGAATATTCTCAAGTACACAGTCAAAAGGACCATCAATTCCTTCCATTATCATTAAGCAGTGACATTTTGTTATCTCTGCAAACCACATCAACAACAGTTTAGCTGATTTATGCATGATTCTTGAAATCATCTGCATGATTCTTGAATTCATTCTGCCAGTCAGCACACTTCTTTGTGAGATAAATAGACCTCAAGAAGGACCATTCGGCCTCTAGACTAGATCTATTGTCTTCACAACACGCAGATAGAATGTTAATTTTATCTCCCACCCAACTGTGCTTCAAACATCAAGTATACAATGACTCTCAATACTAGTAATGTAAATGCTGAATGGGAATCTCTGACGTGTTACTCTGTCATGCAGACAAGAAGCCTCCTAGTTAAACTTAACTTTTCTTGAGTTTAATCAACATTTAGTTCTGGATATTGTTTTTTAAAGTAATGGAATTTTAATTAAAGGAGGGATAACACACATCTCTATATTACTATATACCATATTGCACATGTCTCTCAAGCTTATTTCAAGCTGTGGTAACTCAAATAACAACTGCATATAACCAGTCCATGGCATTTCTTTAATTGTTTTCTGAAGCACTTTAGCTGCAGTACAACTTTGGCCATGGCCCAGTCAGATTCAAACATTGTTATATGCCATTGCATGTGCATTGTATTATCCTATGTATTGCACCAAAAGGCTATACTAGGCTACCCATAATAATTAAGATCACACATAGATCAAGAGCAAATACAAGAAACATAGAAACAACCAGATTCAATTTAGAGGACATACATTTTAACATGATACATTGCATTTAGCAAGATATTAAGTTAAGTTTAATCACACCAAAACTGGTTCTATGGAGTTTCATGAATAACACAATGGAGGACAGATGCAGTCCCACTCCCAGTCAAAGATGTGAATACAAATGTCACTACATGCCGTGATGTAAATAGTATTTCAATGAGCCAATGCATGGTCTTTTAGATTGGTCTTCTTAATCGTCAAAGCCATAGATACTGTAGGTTGTGCATTCCATAAAGTTGTGTCTAGATCATGTCCAGATCATTTCACAACCATCAGGCACAATTAGCTTGGGGAAGGAACAGCTGTTTGTGGTGAAAAGTAACTGGAGGGGAGATGCAGTATGAAACATAAATTTAATTGTGATTAAAAAAAATAAGAGTGGTAGCATATATGTTGTTTTCTGTGAGTTAAGTAGTATGAAATTGTGCATGCTGTTTGACTAAGAGTGGTAGCATATCTGTTGTTTTCTGTGAGTTAAATAATGTGAAAGTATTCAGTCAACCATTCAGCTTTGACATACACAGAGGCTACACAAAGGTGTCACTGTAGATTCATGTTAGACTGCACATTTTTCAGATGTGCTGGTTTTTCCAAGATATGTTGCTCATTCATTCTCCTGATATTCAGTTTAAAACAAATGTGACATTATTGAATAAGGTAGACATACTGTATACTACTATATGGACCTAAAGGTAATGCGGTTCATCAGATGTTTGGCAGCCTAGCCTAGGGCAGTGTTTCTAAACCATTTTTAATCCCAAGGCACACTTTTCATTGCCCAAAAATATCAGGGCTCACACACACACACTGACAAAACATACCACAACCACTGACGCTAAAATATCTACAAGATCACAACACAATAGTGCACATCGACCGTCTGACATTTATGCTATTTATAAAATGCAGATGGCCCACTCATTACCAAACAGAGAATCTACACACTGGCTTCCATTGTCTCCAAGTATCACCAATTTACACATTCTAGTATCTCGTTGTTAATGTACACCATTCATTGTCAAAGTACTCTCAGTGATCTACAGTGCATTAAACTTTAATGCACTGTAGATCACTGTAGATCTAAATTAGATTATTGTTTGACACATGTTTCAGATATACTATTTTGTTTCAAGATGTTTCTCATTCATTTTATTGATATTAAGTTTAAAGTGAATAAGGCTCATAGTGATTTTCGTCATGATAGACGTGTCTAGAGTTAGAAAATATGTGATAGCCTTGCACCAGTGGTAGCTTTATGGGTGCTATCATGCATTTTATTGTAATAGCACTATAGGTGGAAATGCATGGGTCAGTATATGAAAGCATATTATTTAACTACAACAAAAAATAACATGGTTTTTCTTTTTTCCATTTCTATGAGGTGTCTAGAACAACATACTAAAAGTTCTAAGAAATAGTAGTTGCAGAAGTATGTGTAATACTCATCATTCCAATATGTGTGCCAATATCGCCAGACAACAATACACTCCAATTGGCTTATTTTTTTCCTATAATCCTATCAAATTGAAACTTTCCAGAATGGAAGTTGACATGAAAAGTAATGTTTTTTTTTTTCATTACTGTATCATTACTTTTTTGTTTTAATGAATTTGAATGTGCAAATGAGCCCAAAACTAAAATGTGGCCTAAATACAACCTAATAAGCTTATTTCCCCCTGAACTAGCGGTGCTGTGCTACGAGAACTTGAACATACGCAGAGGCTCCATGAAGGTGTACTGCACATTTTTCAGATCTACTATTTTGTTTCAAGATATGTTGCTCATTCATTCTCCTGATATTAAGTTTAAAAACAAATGTGACTGTATTGAATAAAGTACTAATACTGCATACAACTATGTGGAGCTAAAGTTAATGCTGTTCATCACACGTTTGGCAGCCTAGCCTAGGGCAGTGTTTCTCAACCTTTTTTAATCCCAAGGCACACTTTTCATTGCTCAAAAATATCAGGGCTCTCTCTCTCTCTCTCTCTCTCTCTCTCTCTCTCTCTCTCTCTCTCTCTCTCTCTCTCTCTCTCTCTCTCTCTCTCTCTCTCTCTCTCTCTCTCTCTCTCTCACACACACACACACACACACACACACACACACACACACACACACACACACTGACAAAACATACCGCAATCACTGACAATAAAAATATCTACAAGATCACAACACAATAGTGCACATCGACCGCCTGACATATATGCTATTTATAAAATGCAGATGGCCCCCTCATTACCAAACAGATGATCTACACACTGGCTTCCATTGTCTCCAAGTATCACCAATTTACACATTCTAGTATCTTGTTAATGTACACCATCAATTCCCAAAGTACTCTCATAGTCTAAAGGATCCTCAATTTGATTTACATTAGGCCACACAGTTGCACAATTTCTGCAACCCACAGCTGCATTGTTGTGTCATGATTTGTTCTGTCCAGAATGAATTTGATAAATATTTAATGTTGGCAATAGAGTGACATTCATTTCCCATAAACCTTATCTAGTTGTATTTGTTCTGGATTATACCAAGACCCCCATTGAGGACCATATACCATTTTTATGTTTAATGTTAACATTCATAAAATAGGCATAAAAGCAACTGAGGTGTTATATTGAGACTTGACAGACTCCAATGTGACCTAAGATAACAGGCTACAAGTCCCAGTGATCATTGAATACCACTGTTAAATCAAATTCAACAATGTACAATTAATGATATGTAATCACCATCACTAATCAAAATCAAAGTAACAAAAAGGATATGGACACCATTCACAAAAATGTGGTCACCATTCAAAACAATCACACCGAGTAGAGTGACCAAGGGTTCACATTCCAGGGATGTTTTATGCACATTTAAAGTAGGACTTGTATTCAAGGGTTTAACCAAAATGTGCACACATTACATGGAAAAGTGAACAGCCTGTCCTGCCGTCAGCACACTTCTTTGTCCCACAAATAGGCCTCAAGAAGGACCATTTGGCCTCTAGACTAGACCTATTGTCTTCACAACACACGAATAGAATAGAATAGAATAGAATAGAATAGAATAGAATAGAATAGAATAGAATTAATTTGGTTATCTACACCATTCATTCTGAAAGTATTTTCAAAGGACCCTCAATTTGATTAACACCAGGCTACACATTTGCATATATTTTATTTCTGCAACCCACAGCTGCTTTTTTGTAAAGGCATGATTGGTTCTGTCCAGAATGTCTTCAATAACTATTTAATGTTCGTAAGAGAGTGGTAATCCTGTTCCCATACCAATTCTTGTCAACAGTATCTAGTTGCAATAGATTATACCAAGACCCCACATTGAGCACTATACGCAATTTGTATGTTTAATGTGACATCTGTAAAAGGTGAATGTAGTTCCACTCCCAGTCAAATAAACTCGACTCCCAGTCAAATTAAATCACTACATGCAGTGATTTAGTAGAATTTCAATGTAGTGTATGTGTGAGTGTGTGTGTGTGTGTGTGTGTGTGTGTGTGTGTGTGTGTGTGTGTGTGTGTGTGTGTGTGTGTGTGTGTGTGTGTGTGTGTGTGTGTGTGCGTGTGTGTGTGTGTGTGTGTACATATAAGAATAGAGAATACGAATGCACGTGAATATCAAGAGCTTTATTTTTGATCTGCAGCATAATGTTTGTGTAACATGTTTAGTATACATAACAGCCATGAAATGAAATATGCAGGGTCAGAAGCAAAAATACAGTCAATACATAGTGATGCATTTAAATCATATCTCTGAACATTCTCAAGCCGGTGAATAAGAACAAAAAGAGAAGATGTAATTTACAGGATGATCTACTTTCAACAAATCCATACATGAATAGTAAGTATCATCATCCAGCACTATTACATGGAGGAGCTAATCTCGTCATAGTGTTCACACTAAACTCTGGGGTTTCTCACCAGTGTGAATTCTTTGGTGTCTTTTAAGGTTGCCCATGCGAGAGAAATGTTGTCCACAATGATCACATCCATAGGGTTTCTCTCCGGTATGTACTCTCTCGTGGCATTTAAGGCTAACCATTTGAGAAAAGCTTTGTCCACACTGATCACATACATAGGGTTTCTCCCCAGTGTGAATTCTCTGGTGGCGTTTAAGGTCGCTCATATGAGAGAAATGTTGCCCACAATGAAAACATCCATAGGGTTTCTCACCAGTGTGAATTATCTGGTGTGATTTAAGGCGGGCCAGTTGAGCAAATTGTTGCCCACACTGATCACATGCATAAGGTTTCTCTCCGGTGTGAATTCTCTGATGTGTTTTAAGGTTTCCCTTTGTAGAGAAATGTTGTCCACACTGATCACAGCCATAGGGTTTCTCTCCGGTGTGAATTCTCTGGTGGCGTTTAAGATTGGCCATGTCAGAAAAGTGTTGTCCACAATGATCACATCCATAGGGTTTCTCTCCAGTGTAAATTCTCTGATGTGTTTTAAGGTTGGCCAATTGAGCAAATTGTTGTCCACACTCATCACATCCATAGGGCTTCTCTCCGGTGTGAATTCTCTGATGTGTTTTAAGGTTTCCCTTTGTAGAGAAATGTTGTCCACACTGATCACATCCATAGGGTTTCTCTCCGGTGTGAATTCTCTGATGTATTTTAAGGCTGGCCATGCTGGGGAGGCGTTGTCCACACTTGAAGTCTGGAGTCCACAATCAATCCTGGAGGAGTTGTGGGAAACTGACCAAGAACATATGCTTCTTATAGCCTGAGATGGAACCATTCACTGCTTGAATTGATTGGTCAAAGGGGAGAACAATAGAAGCATCTCTCCACCAACCACAACAAACATTTGCATATGCCCCACCCTTCACTCAGGTCATTTGCCCCACCCCTCTCTCCTCCTCAGGTCATGATTTATACACGATTCTAGAAATAAACTATTCTCACTGTAGGCTTCATATTTATTAATGTTCAGGTTTCATTGACATATTTGCATCCCTTTAATCTATATGTGAACAAAGTCAAAGCAAGGCTAATGGAAAATGAGTATAGCTGTGTATCAAAAAGTAAGGACACTGTCAGAGTCAAAGCTTATAGTATAGCCACATGTTCCCCTCTAAATGTACCATAATCATTTCACAAACCATAATGTTACTTGGATGACCCTAAGAACATTTAAATGATTGCTATTACAATTTAGTTTACGTCAAACCTTATACAATGACCTAATTCACAATCTAACAATGTGCTGGATTGCTCTAGACATTAATGTGCAAGCTTTGTGCATCAAAACACAAAACACTACTACATAGATAAAATAGTTCTTCAATGGTCATGGCTCATTGGAGAGGGTGTGTGTGTCTGTGTGAACTACAGCAAAAAGTTGGGAGGTTTAGTGCATTATTTCCACATAATTGAATGTTAATGCTATGTCTTATGACTATATCTCTTACAATTAAGAGAAAAAAGCAGAAAACCGCAACCAAAGGCAGTGTGAAACAGAAATTTTGAAACAGTCAGTGTGAAACAATTGTGATTCAAAAGCAAAAAGGGTGATAGCATATCTGCGTTTAATTATGGTAGTTTGTGTATGCCGTTTGTCTAACTAACAAAGTATTCATACAACATAAACATACACAGAGGCCTAAATTAGATTATTGTTAGACTGCACATTTTTCAGATCTACTATTTTGTTTCAAGATATGTTGCTCATTCATTCTCCTGATATTAAGTTTAAAAACAAATGTGACATCATTGAATAAAGTAGAAATACTGTATACTACTATGTGGATCTAAAAGTAAGCTGTTCGTCACATGTTTGGCAGCCTAGCCTAGGGTGTTTCTTTTTTAATCCCAAGGCACACTTTGCACACAAACACACACACACACACACACACACACACACACACACACACACACACACACACACACACACACACGCACACGCACACGCACACGCACACGCACACGCACACACACACACACACTGACAAAACATACCACAACCACTGACGCTAAAATATCTACAAGATCACAACACAATAGTGCACATCGACCACCTGACATTTAACCTATTTATAAAATGCAGATGCCCACTAATTACCAAACAGAGAATCTACACACTGGCTTCCATTGTCTCCAAGTATCACCAATTTACACATTCTAGTATCTAATTGTTATTGTACACCATTCATTGTCAAAGTAATCTCAAAGGACCCTCAAATCGATTTACATGAAAATAAATCAGTGTGTGTGTGTGTGTGTGTGTGTGTGTGTGTGTGTGTGTGTGTGTGTGTGTGTGTGTGCGTGCGTGCGTGCGTGCGTGTGTGTGTGTGTGTGTACTAAAACAAATGTGGTAGCTTTAGTGGTTTAATGCACTATTTCAAAATAATTTAATGTGAACTAATGATTGAATTAAAGATTGAACTAAAGTAAATGTTTCAGTGTGAAACAGACATTTAATTGTAAAAATAAATGAGAGTGGTAGCATACCATGAAGTTAAATTATTTTAAATTGTGTACAGTTTATGCTTTTTAAGTATTCAACCTTGCAAAGTGAGCATACACAGAGGCTACATAAAGCTGTCTCTGTAGATCTAAATTAGATTATTGTTTGACACATTTTTTACTATTTTGTTTCAAGATATGTTTCTAATTTATTTTCTTGGTATTAAGTTTAAAGTGAATAAGGCTCATAGTGGTTTTTGATCAACTAACAACTAATACTCATCATTCCAATATGTGTGTACCACATATGCCTTTTGGTGGCAAAGATAATTCGTCCAGCCCATCAGGCCAGGTGTGATTACTACACAGAATCCCTCCCTTCCCCCACTGATATTCATGTTTGATGAAACACAGATTTTAGTATATTATACTACACTATTATACTATTCTATGAATTGCAATCTTTTAGTTATGTACAAAATTAACTTTTCTTTCATGAAACCGAAGTACATCTTTTATAATGTAAAGTCACTATGTTGTCTCTGCCTATAAAATATTGCATTTCAAGAGATTCTCATTTTAACAACTTCTCTGACCAATATATATATATATATATATATATATATATATATATATATATATATATATATATATATATATATATATATATATATATATATATATATATATATATATATATATAGTCTGAGCTTTATTTCAACTATTTTCTGACTGAGATAGGTTCAATAATAAGAGAGAACCATCAGTTTAAAGTAGAATGATTAATTCGGATATGTGTGTTATCACTCCATAAATGGAGTGATAACACACATAAAGCTACCACAGATTCAAGGCCATCATGTTTTTTCTAGCAATAGGGGTGTATACCTATCCAAAAATCACTATGAGAATTATTCACCTTTTCGGTACAGATGACCCCAAAAATATTCCCATTGCTTCGGTCTAATCCTTTTATTTTTATTTATTTATTTTTTCATCTAAGAAAGACATTTACAATGTCGGATTTTATTGGCTCTGTTTTATGGTGCAGTTTGTTGGATTGGAGACTATTATTATTTCAATTAATTGGATTTTTTTCAAAGGTGGGAGTTGAGAACTTTAGAAAGTAATAACATAATAATACTCTTTCATTCCAGTACTAAGTAAAGAAGTTATGTGCTGATGCAGTTTTGAGTTTCCAACAGTACATGAAGGCGTCCTAAATTAGATTATTGTTAGACTGCACTTTTTTGCAGATGTACTATCTTGTTTTGAGATATGTTTCTCATGCATTCTCTTGATATTAAGATTAAGAACAACAGATAGTAATGAATGAAGTATACTCCTATGTGGACCTTAAAGTAATGCTGTTCATCACATTTTTGGCATCCTAGGAGATAAACATACAGGTTTGTATCATTGTTGTTATATGTGTTATATGTTATATGAAAATATACAAGCTCACAACACAGCAGTGCATAATGACAATGACATTATGCTTTTTATAAAATGCAGATGTACCACTCAGTACTGAACAGATAATGTACATTGTCTCCAAGTATCACCAATTTACACATTCTAGTATCTTGTCACTTATCTACACCACTGGTGTCAAACATACGGCCCGCAATGATTTAATCTGGCCCCAGGCTTGTAGAGCAAAAATGTCTATTAAAGTGTCTATTAAAAGAGTCTATCAAAAAAAAAAGTAAGTCTCTAGCACATTCCTATCAAAAGTTATGGTTGTTTAAAGAAATGCTTCTGAGTTCTCTTCTCTGAGCACTAGTCCGGTAGCTTCACAGCTGAGAGTACTTAATTGATTGGAATGTTGACTCGCAGAGAGTGGAGGGGGGAGGGAAGGAGGGAGGGGGTGTACTGGCGCTGCAAAGTGAGAACTATACTTCAGCAGTAACCTGACTCCGCCAGATGGGGCAGCAGAGAGAGGAGTATTCCCTCCTCCTCTCTCTGCTACACCATCTGGCAGAGTCAGGTTACTTCCAGTATAAGGGTCAGGTCACAGCTTGGCTATTTAAATATAAATACGGGTAAAAATAATAATCCAATTCAGAGTTTAAAAAATATACTGTATTTTAGAAGCATTAGTTATTGTTATTCATCATTATTTTTTAATGTTCAATGATCCATCACTTCAATAAAAAGCAGGTCTGCATAATTCCATGGGTTGTGTAGCCATTTCCAAATTTCAGCTAAGACAGTATTTGTAAATTATTTTTTTGTATTTGTGAATGGTTAATTGGCGCACTGTAAATAAAAATAGCATCTCCCATAGCAAATCTAGGCTACAAGTATAAAACCAATAATGAAAGTCATTAATAACTATTAATAGCTTCTCTTAAATGAGAATTGCACACCAAAACTTTTTTTTATCTTTATTTGCACATAATTTGTTAGAAAAAAGTGGTCCAGGTGTTATTTTGTGAAAACACTCCTTAATGCCCGTTTCCCCTCTCGCAAAATAGGCTTATAATGGGGCTAATGGGTCAAATGCAACTTCACCTATATGCATCGCTCCAAAATGCAATTTTCTGCTATATATTGTCTCCCCACCATGTCAGTAGTGTGTTAACCCTCACACTTTCACTTTCGTTTCAGCAATGGTTAAGCCATAAACCATGTGCCACGCCCCCAGCTTTTGAGACACCTGAATCACTGCTGTGCCAAAAGTGATGTGCCCACACTGATCACATCCATAGGGTTTCTCTCCGGTGTGAATTCTCTGGTGGTGTTTAAGATTGGCCATGACAGAAAAGTGTTGTCCACAATGATCACATCCATAGGGTTTCTCGCCAGTGTGAATTATCTGGTGTGATTTAAGGTTGGCCAACTGAGCAAATTGTTGTCCACACTCATCACATCCATAGGGCTTCTCTCCAGTGTGAATTCTCTGGTGTGTTTTAAGGTCTCCCTTTCTAGAGAAATGTTGTCCACACTGATCACATCCATAGGGTTTCTCTCCGGTGTGAATTCTCTGATGTATTTTAAGGCTGGACATGCTGGGGAGGCGTTTTCCACACTGATCACAGCTGTGGTTCTTTTGCTTAGCTGAGCTTCTTTGTCCATTCCCCTCTGGTAGACCAGGGAAGCCAGACTGAGGATTCAACACTGTATTGGAAAAAAAAAAAAAAAAAAAAAAAGGAAGTAATTGGTTAGGGGTACTTAATGGTACTTAACTTACAACCCATAAACTAATTAACTTACGAAGCATTTTGTTTAACCCATGCTAATATTAAATCACATGACACATGAAAAATACTAGATTAAACTTACAGAGGTCTTGATGATCATCCTGCTGAGCAGAATTGTTCTTGGTGGGGTTCAGAGAGTTCATCTTCACTTGAAGTCTGGAGTCCACAATCAATCCTGGAGGAGTTGTGGGGAACTGACCAATAACATGCTCTTCTTATAGCCTGAGATGGAACCATTAACTGCTTAGATTGATTGGTCAAAGGGGAGAACAATAGAAGCATCTCTCCACCAACCACAACAAACATTTGCATATGCTCCACCCCTCACTCAGGTCATTTGCTCCACCCCTCTCTCCTCCCCAGGTCATGATTTATACATGATTCTAGAAATCAACTGTTAACAGTGTAGGCTTCATATTTATTAATGTTCAGGTTTCATTGACATATTTGCATCCCTTTAATCTATATGTGAACAAAGTCAAAGCAAGGCTAATGGAAAATGAGTATACCTGTGTATCCAAAAGTAAGGACACTGTCAGAGTCAAAGCTTATAGTATAGCCACATGCCCCCCCCTAAATGTACCATAATAATTTCACAAACAATAATGTTACTTGGATGACCCTAAGAAACTTTAAATGGTTGCTCTTACAATTTAGTTTACGCCAAACCTTATAGATTGACCTAATTCACAACCTAAGAAATTGCTGGATTGCTCCACACATTAATGTGCAAGCTCTGTGTATAAAAACACAAAACACTACTACATAGATGAGTTCTTCAAGGGTCATGGCACGTTAGAGAGAGAGAGAGAGAGAGAGAGAGAGAGAGAGAGAGAGAGAGAGAGAGAGAGAGAGAGAGAGAGAGAGAGAGTGTGTGTGTGTGTGTGTGTGTGTGTGTGTGTGTGTGTGTGTGTGTGTGTGTGTGGTGTGTGTGTGTGTGTGTGTGTGTGTGTGTGTGTGTGTGTGTGTGTGTGTGCGCGTGCGTGCGTGCGCGCGTGTGTGTGTGTGTGTGTGTGTTTGTTTGTGTGTACTACAGCAACAATTTGGGAGATTTAGTGCATTATTTCCACATAATTGAATGTTAATGGTATGTCATATAAAACAGAAGAGAAACAAAGCAGAAAGCCACCACCAAAGGGAGTGTGGAACAAACATTTAATTGTGATTCAAAAGAAAAAAAGGAGTGATAACATATCTGCTGTTTCATGGGAGTTTGTTAAAGTTTAATTACGTTAAATTGTGTATGCTGTTTACATGTTAACAAAGCATTCATACAACATGAACATACACAGAAGCTCAATGAAAGTGTCACTGTATGCCTAAATTAGATTATTGTTAGACTGCACATTTTTCAGACATACTATTTTTTCCAAGATATGTTGCTCATTCATTCTCCTGATATTAAGTTTAAAACAAAGGTGAGATTATTGAATAAGGTAGAAATACCGTATACTACTGTATACTAATGTGGTTCATCAGATGTTGGGCAGCCTAGCCCAGGGCAGTGTTTCTAAACCATTTTTAATCCCAAGGCACACTTTTTATTGCCCAAAAATGTCACGGCTCACTGACAAAACATACCACAACCACTGACGCTAAAATGTCTACAAGATCACAACACAATAGTGCACATCGGCCGTCTGACATTTATGTTATTGATAAAATGCAGATGGCCCATTCATTACCAAACAGAGACTCTACATACTGGCTTCCATTGTCTCCAAGTATCACCAATTTACACATTCTAGTACACCATTCATTGTCAAAGTACTCTCAAAGGACCCTCAATTTGATTTACATGAAAATAAATCATTGTATCTATGAGAATTATTTACCTTTATGGTACCGATGGCCCCAAATTTGGCGTCCTGGCTCACAGGCTATATTTGCATTCCCAGTCCTGCTTTTGTTAATGTACATTGTAGAGAATTACTAAGTTTTGTTAGTTTCAGGCGCTGTTTGGATAGTGTTTCTGTAAATTTGTGTTACACTACTACATACATTGATCACATTTTCATGGTGAACTACTAAGAAACAAACAATGTACAACATTGAAAGGAAAAGTGTGTGTGTGTGTGTGTGTGTGTGTGTGTGTGTGTGTGTGTGTGTGTGTGTGTGTGTGTGTGTGTGTGTGTGTGTGTGTGTGTGTGTGTGTGTGTGTACTACAGCAAAAAAGGTGGTAGCTTTAGTGGTTTATTTCAACATAATTTACTAATTTAATTTAACTAATGATTGAACTAAATATTGAACTAAAGTAAATATTGTATGACTTGAATGACTATGAAACAAAGCGGAAACAAAGCAAAACTAAAGCCAGTGTGAAACAGACATTTAATTGTGATTTAAAATAAATAAGAGTGGTTGCATACCATGAAGGTAAATTATTTTAAATTGTGTACACTGTTTATGCTGTTTAAGTATTCAATCATGAGCATACACAGAGGCTACATAAAGGTGTCACTGTCACTGTATTGTTAGACACATTTTTCAGATATACTATTTTGTTTCAAGGTATATTTCTCATTAATTTTCTTGTTATTATATTAAATTTAAAGTGAATAAATATGTGATAGCCTTGCACCAGTGGTAGCTTTATGGGTGCTATCATGCATTTTATTGTAATAACACTATAGGCGGAAATTGCATGGGTCAGTATATGAAAGTAATTTAGAGACAAACCAGCTCGCGCTGCAGATGACACGGTGTATGTACCAGCGTGGTTCCAATGAACAGACTAACGAGGTAGGTGGAGGTAGGTGGAGGTGGGCAGTGACAGCGTGGGAACGTCACGCCCATCCTGCCACAATCACATTAATAAGCATCTGTTCCTGCTTGTAAAGCAATGTTGGCTGTTAATAGGCACGCTATTAACGGCTTATAAATGCGGTCCCCACTTTAAACGAAGTGCCTCCAAAAATGCCTATTAAGTGCTTATAAATGCATTAATAAGCATCTGTTCCTGCTTGTAAAGCAATGTTGGCTGTTAATAGTCACGCTATTAACGGCTTATAAATGCGGTTCCCACATTAAACGAAGTGCCTCCAAAATGCCTATCAACGTGTTTATAAATGCATTGTTAACCGCCTGTCCATGTTTGTAAACAATTTTGAGTTCTTAATAAACACAAGATGAAAGGTTTATAAGTTCTCTTCACCCTCCTGTTTTCACTTTGAACGAAGCACCTTTGGTTTCATAAAGCGTACCATAAATGTTATATAAACAAGTAAGGTGTTTTGTTAATGTCTTATAAATATATTAATAACAGTTATTAAATGTGTGTAGTAAATTCCTTATAAATGTGCACAAACGGTTAGTAAGTGTCTTATAATTAGTTTATAACATTTAATGCAGGTTTTATAAATGTCTCATTAAGTCTTATAAATATCCTAGCAATCTACCCTTATAACAAGGAGCCTAATGGTGTAGGTATGTAAAATGATTTATAAATGCATATAAACAAATAATACGGTTATTAAGTGTTTTATAAACATATTAATAAGGTTTAATAAGTGCCTTCTAAATTTCCTATTAACAGTTCATAAATGTGTTTGTTAAATTCTTATAAGCAAATAATAACGTTAACAAGTGTCTTATAAATAATTTGTTAACAGTTTTACATGTCTTATTAACAGTTAATGATGTGTTTATTAACACTCCCCATAAATGTTTATAAACTATTAATAAGTATCTTGTAACGACCTTATAACAGGTAATACATAGCTTATAAATGTCTTTTAAACGTTAATAAGCACTTATAACAAGGTACATAAGTGTCTTGTAACCTACTTATAAACAGTTAATTCATGTCTTACAAATGTCTTATAAGCGCTTATAAGCGCTTATAACATGTCTTATAAGCCGTTAATAAGCGCTTATAAGCGCTTATAACAAGGACCTTCGTTTAAAGTGTTACCAAAATACCAAATAAAAAAAAGCATGAGAAAAGTAAGTAACTTACAGAGGTCTTGATGATCATCCTGCTGAGCAGAATTGTTGTTGGTGGGGTTCAGAGAGTTCATCTTCACTTGAAGTCTGGAGTCCACAATCAATCCTGGAGGAGTTGTGAGGAACTGACCAATAACATGCTCTTCTTATAGCCTGAGATGGAACCATTCACTGCTTGAATTGATTGGTCAAAGGGGAGAACAATAGAAGCATCTCTCCACCAACCACAACAAACATTTGCATATGCTCCACCCCTCACTTGGGTCATTTGCTCCACCCCTCTCTCCTCCCCATTTAGTCTATATGTGAACAAAGTCAAAACATGGATAATGGGAAATGAGTATACCTCTCCAAAAGTAAGGACACTGAGTCAAAGCTGTACCATAATCATTTCACAATCCATAATGTTACTTGGATGACCCAAAGAAACTTTAAATGATTACTATTAAATTTAGTTCATGTCAAACCTTATAGATTGACCTAATTCACAACCTAATAAAGTTCTGGATTGGTCCACACATTAATGTGCAAGCTCTGTGTATCACAACAGAAAACACTACTACTACTAGAAACAATTAAAATGAAGTTCTTTAGGGGTCATGGCTAGTTGGAGAGGGTGTATGTGTGTCTGTGTGTACTACAGCAAAAAGTTGGGAGGTTTAGTGCATTATTTCCACATAATTGAATGTTAATGATGAACTAAAGTAAATATGCTATGTCTTATAAAAGCAGCAAATACAATTAAGAGAAACAAAGCAGAAAAACACAAACAAAGGCAGTGTGAAACAGAAATTTAATTGTGATTTAAAATAAATAAGAGTGGTAGCATATCTGTTGTTTTCTGGGAGTTAAAATATGTGAAATTGTGCATACTGCTTACATGTCTGACTAAAAAAGTATTCAGTCAATCATTCAGCTTTGACTAGCACAGAGGCTACATGAAGGTGTCACTGTAGGCCTAAATTAGATTATTGTTAGGCTGCACATTTTTTTTTGTTTCAAGATATGTTGCTCATTCATTCTCCTGATATCATGTTTAAAAACAAATGTGACATTATGGAATAAAGTAGAAATACTGTATGCTATTATGTGGATCTAAAGGTAATGCTGTTCATCACATGTTTGGCAGCCTAGCCTAGGGCAGTGTTTCTCAACCTTTTTTAATCCCAAGGCACACTTTGCATTGCCCAAAAATATCAGGGCTCACACACACACACACACACACACACACACACACACACACACACACACACACACACACACACACACACACACACACACACACACACACACACCCCCCCCCCCCCCCCCCACACACACACACACACACACACACACACACACACACACACACACACACACACACACACACACACACACACACACACTGACAAAACATACCATGAACATTGACTGCCTGACACTTATGCCATTTATAAAATGCAGATGCCCACTCATTACCAAACAGAGAATCTACACACTGGCTTCCATTGTCTCCAAGTATCACCAATTTACACATTCTAGTATCTTGTTGTTAATTTACACCATTCATTCTCAAAGTACTCTCATAGTCTTAAGGACCCTCAATTTGATTTACATTAGGCCACACCGTTGCACAATTTCTGCAACCCACAGCTGCATTTTTGTGTCATGATTTGTTCTGTCCAGAATTAATTTGATAACTATTTAATGTTGGCAATAGAGACATTCATTTCCCATATACCTTATCTAGTTGTATTTGTTCTGGATTATACCAAGACCCCCATTGAGGACCATATACCATTTTTATGTTTAATGTTAACATCAAATAGGCATACAAGCAACTGAGGTGCTATATTGAGACTCAACAGACTCCAATATGACCTTAGAAGATAGGCTACAAGTCGCAGTGATCATTAAATGCCACTGATTAATCAAATTCAACAATGCACTTTTAGGCCTGGCCTAAGGTTTCTAAAAAACCTGAAACATTTATATAGCAGCATCCAAAATGTGAATGGTAATGGTGTGTAATTACCATCACTAATCAAAATCAAAGTAACAAAAGGGCTATGGACACAATTCCCAAAAATCTGGTCAATATTCAAAACAATCACACCATATAGAGTGACCAAGGGTTCACATTCCAGGGATGTTTTATGCACATTTAAAGTAGGACTTGTATACAAGGGTTTAACCAACATGTGCATACATTACATGGAAAAATGAACAGCCTGTCCTGCCAGTCAGCACACTTCTTTGTCACACAAATAGACCTCAAGAAGGACCATTTGGCCTCTAGACTAGACCTATTGTCTTCACAACAAACAGATAGAATGTCAATTTGGTCTCACACCTATACTGTGCTTCAAACATCATGTATACAATGACTCTCAATACTAGTAATGCAAATGCTGGATGGGAATCTCTGGCGTGTTACTCTGTCATGCAGACAAGAAGCATCCTAGAGCGGGATAATATACACCTCTAAATTACTATATATCATATTACACATGTCTCTCGAGCTTATTTCAAGCTGTGGTAACTGAAATGACTGCATATAACCAGTCCATGGCATTTCTTCTATTATTTCTGAAGCACTTTAGCTGCAGTATAACATTGCTATGTTTGCTTGCATTTTCATGGGCATTGTATTGCACCAAAATGCTATAATAGGCTACCCATACCAAGGTTAATTGCAGAGGACATGCATTGTATCATGATACGTTACATTCAGCAACATATTAAGTTGATATAGTACATGACATGTTTAGTCACACCAAAACTGGTTCTACCTGGTTCTGTTCTCCAGAAGTCATTTGGAGCAGTCATGAGTGCTTTGGATTTCTAGAGTTACTTGTCCTCTCTGTGCTGATGGATTTGCTGAGATAACACAATGGAGGACAGATGCAGTCCCACTCCTAGTAAAAGACATGAATACAGTTGTCACCACATGCAGTGATGTGGTCTTTTAGATTGATCTTGGTACTTGTAAAAGCCATAGATACTGTAGGTTGTGCATTCCATAGTTCCAAGTTACATGTGAGATGTTAATGTGAGAGGAAAAACAGCAAGGCTGTGCTGTCAAAACACAACACAATAATGCTAATAGTTCACTTGAGTATATTTAAAGCTGTAATAGAAGTATATTTTACTCCTAGTAAACCTTTAAGTATTACCATAGCATACTACGTATACTTCTAAGTTTGCTTACCACTTTGCTTATATCATACTCACAGTACACTACACTGTTTACTTAGCATACTACATACTACTACTATAATATGTTTTATACTTGGAAATATCACTTTGGCTCAGGGGTTTTCAACCGGTGGTCCGGGGACCACCAGTGGTCCCTAAGAGGGTTTGAGGTGGTCTCCAGCTAAGTTGTTTAACCAGATGTAACTCTTGAGGACGTAAAAATGAAACCAAATGGACCCTTGCAGGTCTATTTGGTTTCATTTTCACACTCTCAAGAGTTAAAATGATCATCATCTTAATTAGCCCAAGTCTAAACAACTAGAAGAATAATGTTCAGTTTTGGGGTCTGTGGGGCTAAAATGTCCTCAAATGGTGGTCCGTGGCTCAAATGCTGAATGAATGGTGGACCCTGGTATCAAAAAGGCTTGAAAACAACTGCTTCAGCTGTACTTAAAGAACACTTGAAGTAATTAAAAAATACAAGACAAAAAAAGAAATCTGCTATTCCGTCATGTATTGCGCCCACTTGCGCAGATCAGCGCACAGAAAATGGTAATATCGTGCAATTCAGATTTTGTCGGATTGTGTTGGCTTTGTTTTCAGGTGCAGTTTGTGGGATTGGAGACTATTATTATTCTAATAAATTGGATCAAAGGTGGGAGTTGAGAACTTGGCAAAGTAATAACATAATATGTAATGTAATGTTAACATAATCTTTGATTCCAGTAATAAGTAAAGAAGTTATGTGCAGGGATGTGCAGATGCACATCCCTGCAGATGCAGTTTTGAGTTTCCTACAGTACATGAATGCATACTAAATTAGATTTTTGTTAGACTGCACTTTTTTGCAGATGTACTATTTTGTTTTGAGATATGTTTCTCATGCATTCTCTTGATATTAAGATTAAGAACAACAGATAGTAATGAATGAAGTATACTACTACGTGGACCGTAAAGTAATGCTGTTCATCATATTTTTGGCAGCCTAGGAGATAAACATACAGGTTTGTATCATTGCAAAACATACCCCAACACCTGAAGCTGAAAATATACAAGCTCACAACACAACAGTGCATAATGACAATGACATTCTGCTTTTTATAAAATGCAGATGTACCACTCAGTACTGAACAGATAATGTACATTGTCTCCAAGTATCACCAATTTACACATTCTAGTATCTTGTCGTTGATCTACACCATTCATTCTCAAGTACTTATAGTCAATTTGATTTACATCAGGCTACACAATTGCATATATTTTACTTCTGCAACCCACAGCTGCATTTTTGAAAAGGCATGATTGGTTCTGTCTCGACTCCCAGTCAAATCAAATCACTACATGCAGTGATTTAGTGGAATTTCAATGTAATGTGTCCCATAACAGCACATGCTGTAAACATAATTGTATGTGTGTTAATGCCATCCAACTGCTGAACTGTGCTTTAGTGTGTGTGTGTGTGTGTGTGTGTGTGTGTGTGTGTGTGTGTGTGTGTGTGTGTGTGTGTGTGTGTGTGTGTGTGTGTGTGTGTGTGTTAATAAGAATAGAGGATAATAATGCACTTGAATATCAATACCTTTATTTCGACCTGCAGCATTTGTGTGACATGTTTAGTATACATTAAAACAGCCATACAGTATAATCAATTCATGAAATACAGTCAATACATGACATCAATGCATTTAAATCATATCTCTGAACATTCTCAAGCCGGTGAATAAGAACAAAAAGAGAAGAGGTACTTTACAGAATGGTAAGTCTACTTTCAACAAATCCAAACATCAATAAAAAAGTATCATCATCCAACACTATTACATGGAGGAGCTAATCTTGTCATAGTGTTCACACTAAACTCTGGGGTTTCTCACCAGTGTGAATTCTCTGGTGTCTTTTAAGGTTGGCCAATTGAGAGAAGTGTTGTCCACAATGATCACATCCATAGGGTTTCTCTCCAGTGTGAATTCTCTGGTGTGTTTTAAGGCTGGCCAATTGAGAGAAGTGTTGTCCACAATGATCACATCCATAGGGTTTCTCGCCAGTGTGAATTCTCTGGTGTGTTTTAAGCTGGGACAATCGAGCGAATTGTTGTCCACACTGATCACATCCATAGGGTTTCTCTCCAGTGTGAATTCTCTGGTGTGATTTAAGGTGGGCCAATTGAGAGAAGTGTTGTCCACAATGATCACATCCATAGGGTTTCTCGCCAGTGTGAATTCTCTGGTGTGTTTTAAGGCTGGCCAATTGAGAGAAGTGTTGTCCACAATGATCACATCCATAGGGTTTCTCGCCAGTGTGAATTCTCTGGTGTGTTTTAAGCTGGGACAATCGAGCGAATTGTTGTCCACACTGATCACATCCATAGGGTTTCTCTCCAGTGTGAATCCTCTGGTGTGATTTAAGGTGGGCCAATTGAGAGAAGTGTTTTCCACAATGATCACATCCATAGGGTTTCTCACCAGTGTGAATTCTCTGGTGTGATTTAAGGCTGGCCAGTTGAGCAAATTGTTGCCCACACTGATCACATGCATAAGGTTTCTCTCCGGTGTGAATTCTCTGATGTGTTTTAAGCACAAATGTGTGAGAGAAGCGCTGTCCACACTGATCACATTCATAGGGTTTCTCTCTAGTATGTACTTTGTGATGACTTTTAAGGTTGTCTCTAGTATGTACTTTCTGATGGCTTTTAAGATTTCCCTTCGTAGAGAAATGTTTTCCACACTGATCACATCCATAGGGTTTCTCGCCAGTGTGAATTCTCTGGTGTGATTTAAGGTGGGCCAATTGAGCAAATTGTTGTCCACACTCATCACATCCATAGGGCTTCTCTCCGGTGTGAATTCTCTGATGTGTTTTAAGGTTTCCCTTTGTAGAAAAATGTTGTCCACACTGATCACAGCCATAGGGTTTCTCTCCGGTGTGAATTCTCTGATGTATTTTAAGGCTGGCCATGCTGGGGAGGCGTTGTCCACACTTGAAGTCTGGAGTCCACAATCAATCCTGGATGAGTTGTGGGAAACTGACCAAGAACATATGCTTCTTATAGCCTGAGATGGAACCATTCACTGCTTGAATTGATTGGTCAAAGGGGAGAACAATAGAAGCATCTCTCCACCAACCACAACAAACATTTGCATATGCTCCACCCCTCACTCAGGTCATTTGCTCCACCCCTCTCTCCTCCTCAGGTCATGATTTATACATGATTCTAGAAATCAACTGTTAACAGTGTAGGCTTCATATTTATTAATGTTCAGGTTTCATTGACATATTTGCATCCCTTTAATCTATATGTGAACAAAGTCAAAGCAAGGCTAATGGAAAATGAGTATACCTGTGTATCCAAAAGTAAGGACACTGTCAGAGTCAAAGCTTATAGTATAGCCACATGCCCCCCACTTGGATGACCACAAGAAACTTTAAATGGTTGCTCTTACAATTTAGTTTACGCCAAACCTTATAGATTGGCCTAATTCACAACCTAAGAAATCGCTGGATTGCTCCACACATGAATGTGCAAGCTCTGTGTATAAGAACACAAAACACTACTACATAGATGAAAATAGTTCTACATAGATGAAAATAGTTCTTCAAGGGTCATGGCATGTTAGAGAGAGACTCTGTGTGTGTGTGTGTGTGTGTGTGTGTGTGTGTGTGTGTGTGTGTGTGTGTGTGTGTGTGTGTGTGTGTGTGTGTGTGTGTGTGTGTGTGTGTGTGTGTGTGTGTGTGTGTGTGTGCACTACAGCAAAAAAGTTGGGAGATTTAGTGCATTATTTCCACATAATTGAATGTTAATGGTATGTCATATAAAAACAGCAAATACAATTAAGAGAAACAAAGCAGAAACCGCCAAAGGGAGTGTGGAACAGACATTTAATTGTGATTCAAAAGAAAAAAGAGTGATAGCATATCTGCTGTTTCATGGGAGTTTGTTAAACTTTAATAATGTTAAATTGTGTATGCTGTTTACATGTCTAACTAACAAAGCATTCATACAACATGAACATACACAGAGGCTCAATGAAGGTGTCACTCTAGGCCTAAATTAGATTATTGTTAGACTGCACATTTTTCAGATATGCTATTTTTTTCCAAGATATGTTGCTCATTCATTCTCCTGATATTAAGTTTAAAACAAATGTGACATTATTGAATAAGGTAGAAATACTGTATACTACTATGTGGATCTAAAGGTAATGCTGTTCATCACATGTTTGGCAGCCTAGCCTAGGGCAGTGTTTCTCAACCTTTTTAATCCCAAGGCACACTTTTAATTGCCCAAAAATATCAGGGCTCACACACACTGACAAAACATACCACAACCACTGACGCTAAAATATCTACAAGATCACAACACAATAGTGCACATCGACCACCTGACATTTATGCTATTTATAAAATGCAGATGGCCCACTCATTACCAAACAGAGAATCTACACACTGGCTTCCATTGTCTCCAAGTATCACCAATTTACACATTCTAGTATCTCGTTGTTAATGTACACCATTCATTGTCAAAGTACTCTCAAAGGACCCTCAATTTGATTTACATGAAAAAAGGTGGTAGCTTTAGTGGTTTAATGCACTATTTCAAAATAATTTAATGTGAACTAATGATTGAATTAAAGATTGAACTAAAGTAAATATAATATAACTTCAATGACTATGAAACAAAGCAGAAAAACAACTAAAGCCAGTGTGAAACAGACATTTAATTGTAAAAATAAATAAGAGTGGTAGCATACCATAAAGTTAAATTATTTTAAATTGTGTACACTGTTTATGCTGTTTAAGTATTCAATCATGCAACATGAGAGGCTACATGAAGCTGTCTCTGTAGATCTTAATTAGATTATTGTTTGACACATTTTTCAGATATACTATTTTGTTTCAAGATATGTTTCTAATTTATTTTCTTGATATTAAGTTTAAAGTGAATAAGGCTCATAGTGGTTTTTGATCAACTAACAACTAATAATCATCATTCCAATATGTGTGTACCACATATGCCTTTTGGTGGCAAAGATAATTCGTCCAGCCCATCAGGCCAGGTGTGAATACTACTTCAGTCACAGAATCCCTCCCTTCCCCCAATGATATTCATGTTTGATAAAATACAGATTTTAGTATATTACACTACTCTATTACACTATTCTATGAATTTCAATCTTTTAGGTTATGCACAAAATGAACTTTTCTTTGATGAAACCGAAGTACATCTTTTATAATGTAAAGTCACTATGTTGTCACTGCCTATAAAATATTGCATTTCAAGAGATTCTCATTTTAACAACTTTTCTGACCAATATATATAGTCTGAGCTTTATTTCAACTATTTTCTGACTGAGATAGGTTCAATAATAAGAGAGAACCATCAGTTCAAAGTAGAATGATTAATTCCGATTTTGAAAACTGTATTTTCACATGTTATGTGTGTTATCACTCCAGTGATAACACACATAAATACGGGTAATAATAATAATCCAATTCAATCCAATTCAATCCAATCCAATTCCAATTCAAATATACTGTATTTTAGAAGCATTAGTTATTGTTATTCATCATTATTTTTTAATGTTCAATGATCCATCACTTCAATAAAAAGCAGGTCTGCATATTTCCATGGGTTGTGTAGCCATTTCCAAATTTCAGCTAAGACACTATTATGAAATTTATTTTTTTGTATTTTTGACTGGTTTATTGGCGCACTGTAAATAAAAATAGCATCTCCCATAGCAAATGTCTTAATCTAGGCTACAAGTATAAAACCAATAATGAAAGTCATTAATAACTATTAATAGCTACTCTTAATAATAAACTTGATTGTGTGATATCCTGTAGCGTAGAAGTTACGGCTGTGTACGTAAACATGCGTGTGCATGCTTGCAGTCTGTGACTGGCACCGCAGTGCTCCGGCCCCCATGAAGTCACATTAAGTCCAATGCGGCCCCCACCCCAAAATGAGGGACATGTTTGACACCCCTGGTGTAGAGTGACCAAGGGTTCACATTCCAGGGATGTTTTATGCACATTTAAAGTAGGACTTGTATACAATTAAGGGTTTAACCAAAATGTGCATACATTACATGGAAAAGTGAACAGCCTGTCCTGCCAGTCAGCACACTTCTTTGTCCCACAAATAGGCCTCAAGAAGGACCATTTGGCCTCTAGACTAGAGCTCTTGTCTTTACAACACACAAATAGAATAGAATAGAATTAATTTGGTGATCTACACCATTCATTCTGAAAGTATCTTCAAAGGACCCTCAATTTGATTTACACCAGGCTACACATTTGCATATATTTTATTTCTGCAACCCACAGCTGCTTTTTGTAAAGGCATGATTAGTTCTGTCCAGAATGTCTTTAATAACTATTTAATGTTCGTAATAGAGTGGTAATCCTGTTCCCATACCAATTCTTGTCAACAGTATCTAGTTGCAATAGATTATACCAAGACCCCACATTGAGCACTATACACAATTTGTATGTTTAATGTGACATCTGTAAAAGGTGAATGTAGTTCCACTCCCAGTCAAATAAACTCGACTCCCAGTCAAATTAAATCACTACATGCAGTGATTTAGTAGAATTTCAATGTAATGTGTCCCATAACCAACACATGATGCACATAATTTGCATGAGTATGTGTGTCAATGCCACCCAACTGCTGTACTGTGTGTGTGTGTGTGTGTGTGTGTGTGTGTGTGTGTGTGTGTGTGTGTGTGTGTGTGTGTGTGTGTGTGTGTGTGTGTGCATATAAGAATAGAGAATACGAATGCACTTGAATATTAAGAGCTTTATTTTGCTGCATAATGTTTGTGTAACATGTTTAGTACACATAACAGCCATAATATCAATTCATGAAATGAAATATGCAGGGTCAGAAGCAAAAATACAGTCAATACATAGTGATGCATTTAAATCATATCTCTGAACATTCTGACAAAACATACCACAACCACTGACGCTAAAATATCTACAAGATCACAACACAATAGTGCACATCGACCGTCTGACATTCATGCTATTTATAAAATGCAGATGGCCCACTCATTACCAAACAGAGAATCTACACACTGGCTTCCATTGTCTCCAAGTATCACCAATTTACACATTCTAGTATCTCGTCGTAAATCAAATTGAGGGTCCGTTGAAAGTACTTCAGGCAATATGAGCTTGGGGAAGGAACAGCTGTTTATGGTGAAAAGTACCGTAATTTCCGCCTGAGATGGAACCATTACCTGCTTGGATTGATTGTTCAAAGGGGAGAACAATAGAAGCATCTATCCACCAACCACTGCCCTCCACCCCTCACTCAGGTCATTTGCTCCACCCCTTCTCTCCTCCCCAGTTCATGATTTATACATGATTACAGAAATCAACTGTTAACACCTCAGTATTTCACAATTCATAATGTTATTTGGATGACCCTAAGATACTTTAAATGATCACTAGTACAATTTAGTTTGTGTCAAACCTTATAGATTGGCCCGATTCACAACCTTCAAGGGTCAAGGCGGGTATGGGTGGGGGGTGGGGGTATGGTATGACTTTTACAACAACAGAAACAAAGACGAACTAAAGGCAGTGTGAAACAGAAATTTAATTGTGATTCAAAAGAAACAAGGAGTGATAGCATATCTGCTGCTTTCTGGGACTTTGATAATGTTTAATTATGTGAAATTGTGTATGCTGTTTACATGTCTAAAACACAAAGTATTCATACAACATGAACATACACAGAGGCTCCATGAAGGTGTCACTGTAGGCCTAAATTAGATTATTGTTAGACTGCACATTTTTCAGATATACTGTGTTGTTTCAAGATATGTTGCTCATTCATTCTCATGATAATACGTTTAAAAACAAATGTGACATCATTGAACAAGCGTTTATAAACGCTTATTAACGGCTTATACAATTAATGATATGTAATCACAGTCTCTAATCAAAATCAAAGTTAAAAAAGGCTATTCAGAAAAATCTGGTCACCATTCAAAACAATCACACCGTGTAGAGTGACCAAGGGTTCACATTCCAGGGATGTTTTATGCACATTTAAAGTAGGACTTGTATACAAGGGTGTAACCAAAATGTGCATACATTACATGGAAAAATGAACAGCCTGTCCTGCCAGTCAGCACACTTCTTTGTCACACAAATAGACCTCAAGAAGGACCATTTGGCCTCTAGACTAGACCTATTGTCTTCACAACACACAGATAGAATGTTAATTTGGTCTCACACCTATACTGTGCTTCAAACATCAAGTATACAATGACTCTCAATACTAGTAATGCAAATGCTGGATGAAATGCTGGATGGACCCTTGCGGGTCCAGTTGGTTTCATTTTCACACTGTCAAGAGTTAAAATGATCATCGTAATTAGAACAAGTCTAAACAACTAGAAGATTAATGTTCATGGACAGAAGCAAAATAAATCTTTAGTTTTGGGGTCTGTGGGGCTAAAATGTCCTCAAATGGTGGTCCGTGGCTCAAATGCTAAATAAATGGTGGGCCCTGGTAGCAAAAAGGTTGAAAACAACTGCTTTAGCTGTACTTAAAGAACACTTGAAGTTCACATTGTGTGTAAAATATAATAAAATATATATATAAAAAATGGTAAACTTAATGTACAAAACACTGTCATATGGTGTACAATCTTATATGAATCAGACTAACTTTCTGCATGAGTACGAACATAAATGGCACAGGTTTAACATTTCACTTTTCTTCTATGGCCCTGTGTGTAACTAATGCAGAGCCGGATATAGGCCTGGCTGGGCAAGGAGGGAATGCCCCCCTGATTGCCCATATGAAGGAGCTGTACTATACAATTTTTGCCTGCCCCCCCAATTGGGAAAGGTTACATCCAGGCCTGAGCCGAGAGAAAGAAATGCAGAGAGAGAAAGTTGAAGCACACATTCCGTCCCCACGCCTCAAGCCTGTAGCGCATACTCTGTGTAACACGGGTGGATTAATGTTCTACCTGCATCACACTAGACACTAGACAAGACAAGACAGCTTTAATAATTCGGTGTACAATCTTATATGAATCAGACTAACTTTCTGTATGACTATGAACATAATTGGCACAGGTTTAACATTTCACTTTTACATTGCCCTGAGTTACATCCCCAGGTAAATAAAAAAAAACAGAACAAATGTGTAGGAAAAACTAAAATACAAGGCTAATTCGGAACTACTTTCTTGGACACAAAGCCAAGATTGTTGCACTTCTTTCGTATGACCCTCCGTACAGCTTGAATGGTGATGTCATTGTACTTTGCCAGGACATGACTTGAGAACACACAAGAAAATAAAAAGAAAACATAATAACTAAATAATAACTTTTTTTCTTAATATTAAGTTTAAAAAATGTGATCACATCGAATATGGGTCTAAAGGTACAATTATATCACGGGGCACGCACACAAAAGTAATGCTGTCACCTCGTTACTTTTAGGTAATGTTGTCACACATCACATGTTTGGCAGCCTAGGGGACAGAAGTATCATCGTGTATCATTGTTATAGTACAGCCTGGCAAAACATACCCTAACTCCTGAAGCTGAAAACCTACAAGCTCACAAAAAATAGTGTACAATGGCATTATGTGTTTTATAAAATACAGATGTCTGTGTGTGTGTGTGTGTGTGTGTGTGTGTGTGTGTGTGTGTGTGTGTGTGTGTGTGTGTGTGTGTGTGTGTGTGTGTGTGTGTGTGTGAGAGAGAGAGAGAGAGAGAGAGAGAGAGAGAGAGAGAGAGAGAGAGAGAGAGAGAGAGAGAGAGAGAGAGAGAGAGAGAATAAGAATGAGAATGCAATTGAATATAAAGACCTTTATTTCAATCTGCAGCATGTGCAACAAGTTTAGTATACATTATAACAGCCATGTAATCAATTCATGAAATGAAACATAGATGGTCAGAAGCAAAAATACAGTAAATACATAGTGATGCATTTAAATCATATCTGTGAACATTCTCAAGCCGGTGAATAAGAACAAAAAGAGAAGAGGTGATTTACAGGATGTTAAGTCTACTTTCAACAAATCAAAATTAAAAAAAAGTATCATCATCCAACACTATTACATGGAGGAGCTAATCTCGTCATAGTGTTCACACTAAACTCTGAGGTTTCTCACCAGTGTGAATTCTCTGGTGTCTTTTAAGGCTGGCCAATTGAGAGAAGTGTTGTCCACACTGATCACATCCATAGGGTTTCTCTCCTGTGTGAATTCTCTGATGTCTTTTATGGTGGGCCAATCGAGAGAAGTGTTTTCCACACTGATCACATCCATATGGTTTCTCTCCAGTGTGAATCCTCTGGTGTGTTTTAAGGTTTCCCTTTGTAGAGAAATGTTGTCCACAATGAAAACATCCATAGGGTTTCTCATCAGTGTGAATTCTCTGGTGTCTTTTAAGGTGGGCCAATTGAGAAAAGCATTGTCCACAATGAACACATCCAAAGGGTTTCTCGCCCGTGTGAATTCACTGGTGTGATTTAAGGTAGGACAGTTGAGCAAATTGTTGCGCACACTGATCACATGCATAAGGTTTCTCTCCGGTGTGAATTCTCTGGTGTGTTTTAAGGCTGGACAATTGCATAAATTGTTGTCCACAGTCATCACATCCATAAGGCTTCTCTCCGGTGTGAATTCTCTGATGTATTTTAAGGTGTGCCTTTGTAGAGAAATGTTGTCCACACTCATCACATCCATAGGGTTTCTCTCCAGTGTGAATCCTCTGATGTATTTTAAGGCTGGACATGCTGGGGAAGCGTTTTCCACACTGATCACAGCTGTGGTTCTTTTGCTTAGCTGAGCTTCTTTGTCCATTCCCCTCTGGTAGACCAGGGAAGCCCGACTGATTCAACACTGAAATGGAAACAATAAAAGAGGAAATATTGTTTAGGGGTACTTAATGGTACTTAACTTACAACACATCAGCTAGTTAATTGGGTTCATACAAAGCATTTTTGTTAAACCTGTGAATCAAAACACATGAAAAATACCAGATTAAAAAGCATGAGAGAAGTAAGCAACTTACAGAGGTCTTGATGATCATCCTGCTGAGCAGAATTGTTCTTGGTGGGGTTCAGAGAGTTCATCTTCACTTGAAGTCTGGGGTCCACAATCAATCCTGGAGGAGTTGTGGGAAACTGACCAATAACATGCTCTTCTTATAGCCTGAGATGGAACCATTCACTGCTTGAATTGATTGGTCAAAGGGGAGAACAATAGAAGCATCTCTCCACCAACCACAACAAACATTTGCATATGCTCCACCCCTCACTCAGGTCATTTGCTCCACCCCTCTCTCCTCCTCAGGTCATGATTTATACATGATTACAGAAATCAACTGTTAACAGTGTAGGCTTCATATTTATTAATGTTCAGGTTTCATTGACATATTGGCATCCCTTTAATCTATATGTGAACAAAGTCAAAGCAAGGCTAATGGAAAATGAGTATACCTGTGTATCCTAAAGTAAGGACACTGTCAGAGTCAAAGCTTATAGTATAGCCAAATGTTCCCCTCTATATGTACCATAATCATTTCACAAACCATAATGTTACCTGGATGACCCTAAGAAACTTTAAATGATTGCTATTACAATTTAATTTATGTCAAACCTTATACACAACCTAACAATGTGCTGGATTGCTCTAGACATTAATGTGCAAGCTTTGTGCATCAAAACACAAAACACTGCTACATAGATAAAATAGTTATTCAATGGTCATGGCTCATTGGAGAGGGTGTGTGTGTGTGTGTGTGTGTGTGTGTGTGTGTGTGTGTGTGTGTGTGTGTGTGTGTGTGTGTGTGTGTGTGCGTGCAATATTTCCACATAATTGAATGCTAATGCTATGTCTTATGAATATAGCTCTTACAATTAAGAGAAAAAAGTAGAAAACCACAACCAAAGGCAGTGTAAAACAGAAATGTAAGTGTGATTCTAAAGAAAAAATCACACCCGTGTGAAATGAAGTGCTGCGTGTGTGGCTACAGTATACTAAAACACACTTCGTCCCATTGTGCTTGTTTCTCTGAACATGGCAACATCAACAATACACACTTCGTCCCATTGTGCTTGTTTCTCTGAACATGGCAACATCAACATGACTCCACGCATGCAGGCAGGGACAGACAGACAGACACACACACACAGGCTTTTTGAAGTGCTGCCAAGCACTTCCCTTAGACGATGTACAAGATATCTGCTGTTTTATGGGAGTTGTTAAAGTTTAATTATGTTAAATTGTTTATTGTTGTTGTTGTTATTGTTTACATGTCTAACTAAGGAGTCAATCGAAGAGGCGTACGAACGCAAGAAACTGCGCTACTCCGACCTGGCGGCCGAGGCAGAGGACAGGGGGTGGAAGGCAAGGGTGCGCCTGGTGGAGGTGGGTTGTAGGGGCTTTGTGGCCACCTCCACAGTGAAGTTCCTCAGGGAGGTTGGAGTCAGGGGACAAGCGCACAGGCAGGCCATCAAGGAGCTGGCCAACACCGCCGAGCGGACGAGCCATTGGCTGTGGCTGAAAAGGAGCGACACCAGCTGGGCTGTGAAGGCAAAAACTTAGCCCTGGGACACACACCCAGGTCTGATCAACCTGTGGTGGGCCTGCCTTAGTTGAGGGTGTATTGTGATGACTGGCCGAAACGCCCCGTGATCTGAGGACACAACTGACGATGTGTCCCAGTGGCTAACCAAGGCCGTAAAGCAGCAGCTCCTTTCCACTCAGGTATGCGGTCAGGCGCAAGCTTGGCTCAGGGAGGAGGACGCCCCTGCCATGCATAGTCCCAGGGGATCGTACCACCTAGTCCTTTAATTGATTCATTCTAACTAACAATGCATTTATACAACATAAACATACACATAGGCCTAAATTAGATCTACTATTTTGTTTCAAGATATGTTGCTCATTCATTCTCCTGATATTAAGTTTAAAAACAAATGTGACATCATTGATTAAAGTAGAAATACTGTATACTACTAAGTGGATCTAAAGGTAATGCTGTTCATCACATGTTTTGCAGCCTAGCCTAGGGCAGTGTTTCTAAACCTTTTTTTAATCCCAAGGCACACTTTGCATTGCCCAAAAATATCAGGGCTCACACACACACACACACACACACACACACACACACACACACACACACACACACACACACACACACACACACACACACACACACACACACACACACTCTCTCTGACGAAACATACCACAACCACTGACGCTAAAAATATCTTCAAGATCACAACACAATAGGTCACATTGACCGCCTGATATTTATGCTATTTATAAAATGCAGATGCCCACTAATTACCAAACAGAGAATCTACACACTGGCTTTCATTGTCTCAAAGTATCTCAATTTACACATTCTAGTATCTCGTTGTTAATTTACACCATTCATTCTCAAAGTACTCTCATAGTCTAAAGGACCCTCAATTTGATTTACATTAGGCCACACAGTTGCATAATTTCTGCAAACCACAGCTGCATTTTTGTGTCATGATTCTATCCAGAATTAATTTGGTAACTATTTAATGTTGCCAATAAAGTGACATTCATTTCCCATAGACCTTATCTAGTTGTATTTGTTCTGGATTATACCAAGACTCCCATTGAGGACCATACACCATTTTTATGTTTAATGTTAACATTCATAAAATAAGCATACAAGCAACTGAGGTGTTCCAAATATGTGTCGATTAACATCCCTAATTTATACCCCCTCAGGAACATTTTGGAGATCTGAAAAAATCATTAACATAGTGAACCAAATGGACCCTAGCGATTCCATTTGTACCCTCTCAGGAATGTTTGAGGTCTGAAAAAAAAAAATCATTTATTATGATGTATTACCTTGCCTATTGTAAGTCGATTTGGATTAAAAGCATCTGCTAAATGCTTAAATTGTCACTGCTGTTTATTCTCTCCATCTTAGAGTCCTTTTGAAAGCCAAAAGCTCATGACAGATTTTTTTTTTCTCAATGTATATTTTCTTCTTAGGGAGAGAACGCACCTCCCCAGGACAAGCCGCAGAATCGTCTGTGTTTAGATGATCTACAAGACGGTGTAGCCAAGCCTGCCAGCGTTGTCAGCTTCCAGGTTTGTTATATAAACCTCCCTTTTAATACTACTATCTTGGTCGGCCTGTGGGTTCACTATAAGAATTTGTATTCACAACTTCCATTTGTTTTCGCTTCCTCAGTGCCACCACGAAGTTGTCACCGCGACAGCAAACGCCTTGGACAAATGTGATGAATGCTTAGGACCTGTCTCCAGTTTTAAATGGCTTGGTTATAAGTGCAAATGTAAATATTCATTTAAAATATTTATTCATGTAAATATTTATTCATGTAAATATTTATTCATGTAAATATTCAGTTTAGTGTAGATATTCAAACTGAAACTAAATATTTAGTGTGACTTTCATGTGAACTTTATCTCATTGTGCTTCCAGTGTGTTTAAAAAGATGGCACAAATCCTGCTATACAAGGATGTATTCATCACAGGTATGTTTTCATTTAAAATTTAGTTTTTAAATGTGTCCTTATACAGTAAGAAATAAGTAGACTTTTAGTTATAAACAATGCTTTCTTCCTGCAGCCATCTGATGAGCCATCTGAAGACCTTATTGCTGATTCTGACTCTTCAAGTGCCTCATCCTTTTCCTCTGAGGATATCTACATGCCTGACTCTTCTGATGAAAATGATTCTGATCATGAACTCTTTTCTGATGGTCCTAGTCCCCAAGAGCAGTGTTCTGATGTGCAGTCTTCTGATTGTCCCAGTGCGCCCGGTTTAGATGGTCCTTCTGATGTGCAGTCTTCTGATTGTCCCAGTGCGCCCGGTTTAGATGGTCCTTCTGATGTGCAGTCTTCTGATGGTCCTACTACTGCCCAAGTGACAATTTCTGAGACTGTGGTAGATTTCACTAAAAAGAACTTTTGCTATGTCTGCAAAAAGCCACAATCGAAAATATCCCGGCATTTGAAAATACATGAGAAGACAGAAATGGATATCGCACATGCCTTCTCACTTCCTAAAGCTTCTAAAGAAAGAAAAAGATTATTAGAGAAGTTGAGAAACAGGGGTAATATTGAACACAATAGGGAAGTAAACCAAGTAGGTGGGAAATTGAAGGTAAAAAGAAGACCAAAAAAAGCAGAAGGCAGAAAGCATGTGTCCTGCGCATATTGTGGTGCAATGTATCTGCGGAACGACCTGTGGCGCCACTCCAAAAGATGCCACTCAAAGAATCCCGCATCAGGACCGGAAGACGGTAGAATGTTAGCCCTGGCTGACATTTCAGAAGCAACATTCTCGCAGACCATATCTAAGGGCCTTTGGAAAGTCCTACATACCTTGCGGCAGGACGAGATTGCAACGGTGGCACGGAATGACTTTCTCATACTGCAACTGGGCCAAGTTCTGTTCAACAAGCATGGAAGTGATCCGACAAAACGTGACTACATCAGAACAAATCTTAGAGAAATGGCAAGACTGCTTATTATGTTAAGAAAAGAACATGGTATACAAACATTTGAAGAGGCTGTAAAACCCCAAAACTTTTTCAAAGTCATATTTAGCCACTTTTCTGACACGAAAAGTGGCTAAATATGATGAAGAGACCCACTCATACAAAATTGCATCTCTTGCCCTGAAGTTGGGACACTCCCTACAGAAAATCGGCAATATAATCCTCACCAGGGCCATATCAGCAGAGAATGAGCAACAGATAAAATCAGCTGAACGTTTCAAACATCTATGTTGTCAGGAATGGTCAGGCCAGATCTCACACACTGCATTGGCTACTTTGGCCAAGAAAAGATACAACAAACCACTCACCATACCGTTTTCGGAGGATGTGCAGTGTTTTCACAACTACCTGGAGAAGCAATCGGTTGACTTGGTTGGAAATCTTGAAAAGACAGACTGTCCTAAAACATATGGAGCCCTTTGTGAAGTGACACTTGCCCAAATTATACTCTTTAACAGACGCCGTTCAGGAGAGGTTGCAAACATGACACTGGAATGCTTCCAGAAAAGAGACCAGTCTGAGCTCCACACTGATGTAGCTGCTAGCCTGTCACCGTTTGAAGTACAGCTTGCCACATACTTCTCCAGAGTTGAGATTGAGGGCAAAAAAGGGAGTAAAGTTGCCATGTTGTTAAACCCTGCAGTAGTCAATGCTTTAACCCTTCTTGAAAAGAAGAGAAACCAATGTCAAGTGCACACAGGTAACAACTTCCTATTTGGGATTCCAAAGGCCTCCTCCGAAAGTGTTTACAGGGGACATGACTGCTTGAGAAAGCTTTCTGAAAACTGTGGTGCAAAGAAGCCTTTCTATCTGAGGTCTACACTTCTGCGGAAGCAACTTGCAACATTGTTCCAAATACTCAGCCTGAAAGACAACGAAGAAGACATTGTCGCCAAATTCCTGGGCCACGATATAAGGGTCCATAGGGAGTACTATCGTCTACCAGAGCAGACTATTCAGCGAGCAAAAGTCGCAAAGCTTCTCCTTGCAGCCGAGAAAGGAAGGATTGCAGAATTCAAGGGAAAGTCTCTCGACGACATTGACATTGAAGACATTGACATTGGAAGTATGTGGTGGTGACTATACTCTTTACCTTATTTACTTGAAGTATTCTTTGTGGGTTTTTTGTGTGGTTTTTATTTGACAGTTGAAAGTCACTCTAGCGTGATCCTTGGCATGAAAATGTCACTATTGATTCAGAGGGCATTTGAAGACCTCAGGTCTTAATGGGCTAAATTGAGAGTTTCTTTGTAAAATTAAATACTGTATACCTAATTGTTTTCATATGACAAACAGGTGCACACATTGTATATTTTCATATTTGACTGCATTCAGAAGAGATACAGGATGGAGGTTCAAGGTTTCTTTATTAGTTACATCTGCTTTGACACAGACATAAAATTACGTTCATCCCTTCATCATAAAATGCATAAAAAAGAGAGATAGTTAAAAGAGGGGGGGACAGACAAACAGATTCATTTCATTCACACATCCAAGGATGCCCACAATTCTTAAAAATACTATAAATTAATATAAAAACAGATCTAAAACTAATAGTCCAGTGTCCCTAAGGCAGCATTATTTTGATAAAGTGCATCCAGTGACATCAGGAAGTAAAAAGTCAGTGTGGGTGGAAGGGAGGAGGGGGAGGCAGGGCAGGGAGAGATGGATGGAGACGGGGACACAAGCGATGGTGATGGTGATGTCTTTGGAGAGCGTGGAGACAGCGAAGACCACAAAGACGGCCATGAAGACTACGATGATGAGTCTGATTTTGCCCATGAAATAACCGGTATGTATTGAAATTATCTTTCATTATACATTCATGGTGTATTGTGGATTAAGGATTTAACATCCTTGTTATTGCTTTAATACTACCACAAAGTCCTCAAGTCAAGGTGGGGGCCGTCAGCCCGGTTCTGCCTGACGTTTCTTCCCTTGGGGAGTTTTTCATTACCACTGTTGCAACCTCTGCTTGCTCTGGGTGAATCCCCTCTCTTCTCTTTTTCTCCTTTGTAAAGTGTCTTGAGACAACTTGTTGTAATTTGACACTCAAATAAAATTTAATTGAATTGAGCTACACCATTGGATGCCTTGATCACTTAACATTTGGTGCTGAATCATTGTGTTATTTTTATTTGTACTTTTCCTGCCTGAAAATAAATGAACCTGCGTGAAGAGACCACCAGCTCCTCTGGTATCCAGATCGCTGAAGAGGTCACCGCCTCCAATGGTAAGAAATGTCTTCAAGAGGCCAGCATCTCCTCTAGTTTTGTGTGGGAAAGCAATCGTCATTGCTGTATTGAAGGCAGTAGTGCATGTGTTTGGGGGGTGTAATATGTATTATATCCAGTGTTGGGCAGTAACGAATTTTAGATTACATATTACTGTAATATTCTTTCTTTTGCTCCAAAGTAAAGTAACAGGATTACTCTGCAAAAATGGGTAATAAGTAACGCATTACTTTGCAAGTAACGCCAAGTTACTTGTTTAAAATGAGCTTGTTGTTGCATGCAAAAATAGGACAGATTTACAAGCTATCGACAGGTACTGTAACAACAGAGATGTGCACTAGATTGTAGATCCAGTCCACACGCTGCATCCTGCACACAGTTATGTACACTACAAATTGCTTGCTGCTTTATTTTGTATTTTATTTTTAAATACAAGGCCTCAACTGACTTTGAAAACAATTGTGAAAAAGTTTAAAAAGTCAAGAGACAAACTTCATGTTCAGTTCTAAACAGAGCTCGCTAGACAGATTATGTTGTACATCTCTATTTTTTCAAAGGTGGGAGTTGAGAACTTGGGAGAGTAATAACGTAATATGTAATACATTACTCTTTGATTCCAGTAATAAGTAAAGTAATGATATTACTTTGTCTAAGGGGTAACGAGTAAAGTAAAGAAGTTACTTTCCTAAGTAATATTGACCAACACTGATTATATCTAAATATTCACAAAATGACTTCGACATCCAAAGGTACACAGTCCAAAAGTAAGGTATTTGTTTTAAAATGGTTCAGATATTTGAATCATATACCGGGGTTATATCATCAACACAGGAATCGAAATAACAGGTGACAGTGTCAATCAATAATTCAGGGTTGTGATATTGCGCTGACATTAACAAGCACTAGCAGAAGTTTCTTTTTCATATCTTTTTTTTTTTTTACCTTAATGTGGTTCTCTTTTTTTTTTTTTTTTTTTTTTTTTACTGACTAACGTACCTGTTTTTAAAGTAATACTTTACATGCTGGAGTTTGCATTCATACCCATCAGTCAAGATGTAATGGAATATCAAATATAGGTAGGACTCATACTTTCTTATTTCTTTACTAATTTATTTTAGGGAAAAGAAGAAGAGGGGGATCGGCCCTGGAAGAGTTCGGCACAGGAAAAGACAAAGAGTTCTGAAGGTAAATGCCAGTCTTCAAATGCCCTCTAATTTAATAGTTTTACCAGCAGTTGAATCGCATTGACTTCTATGGACAGACCTACATTACGTGTGTCTCTATAGAGAGGGATGACTTCAACAACGACTGGCACTTTTTGCTAGATTTTGTGCTCTAGCAGAAGTTTCTTTTTCATATTTTCATTCGTCCTTAATGTGGTTCCTTTTTTGGTTTTTTAGTTTTTTTACTGACTAACCTACCTGTTTTTACATGTTCGCATTAAAATAATACTTTACATGCTGGAGTTTGCATTCATACCCATCAGTCAAGATGTAATGAAATATCAAATATAGGTAGGACTCATACTTTCTTATTTCTTTACTCATTTATTTTAGGGAAAAGAAGAAGAGGGGGTTCGGCCCAGGAAGAGACAAAGAGTTCTGAAGGTAAATGCCAGTCTTCAAATGCCCTGTAATTCAATAGTTTTACATTTTCATGCTAAGGATCGCCCTACAGTGACGTTCAACTATCAATAGAAAGACAAAAAACAAACTATGAATTCTAGCAGTAACTAAATAAGAGTATTGTCACCACCACATACTTTCAATTTCGTCAAGAGACATTCTCTTGAATTCTCCAATACTTCCTTTATCAGCTCCAAGGAGAATTTTTGTTAGAGTTGAAGTGTGTGTGCGCGCATTTGAAATGAACGGCGTTACATTTATTGTAATGAGGTTACTTCTCTTACCATGAAGACTTCTCCATAGTGTGATTAACAATAAAAAAAAAAAAAAACATTTTGGGGTAAACAACTCCTTTTTAATGGTTAGCTTGACAAACATGTTGCTTTAAAGGGATAAACTTGCATAGCTGTTAAAAGAACAATGGAAGTTCATATGTTTTATGTATTTGTTTTAGATAAAACGGAGAGAGTGGCATCAACCCAGGAAGAGCCATCCAGTTCCATAGGTAAGGGTTTTATTTAAATGGTAGTAGGGCTTCACAATTAATAAAAATCAAATCGAGGTTTTATTTTTAGGCAAAATCGTGAAGCCCTAAATGGTGGTAATGTTTCAGAGGGGTGTCCTGTATCAGAGACACATGTGACTACACAATCACGCTCCCAAAGTAGACAGCGACCTCTTTGAGTACTGTAAAGACAGTGATGTCACTGAAATGTGACAGGTATTCTGACTTCTGTCTCCCTAGCCCAGGAAATTAGTGGTACAATCGTTCACTTTGTGATACAAGCACCAAATTTGGTATGAACAATGCCTAGGACCTACTTTCTCAGGAAAGCCCGTTAGCCACGCAAAATTCCAAGATGGCGGCCCTCAAAATCCAAGATGTCCGCCCAAAAACATGGTTTTTCCTTTATAACTCAAAATGCTTTGATTTTACACCCCATAAATGTATTGAACGTTAATACAAAGTTGGCCATTACGGACGGTTTGGCACCAAGAACGTGTCTGTAACACTTACGGCTCTTGAGATACAGCATATAAGTACTTTCACAGATTGAGGAGAGCAAGACATTTGTAACATTGATTCTGAAGGGATTTGAAGTGAATCAAATGGTGATACAGGCATCAAAATTGGTACACACACTCTTCAAACCCCACTATTTCTAAAAGTACTGCGTGCCCTGCAAAATTCCAAGATGGCAGCCCCCAAAATCCAAGATGTCCGTCCAAAAATGTGGTTTTTCCTTCATAACTCGAAATACAAAGCTTTTAAGCCCCATAAATGTATTGAGCGTTAATATAAAGTTAGGCATTACGGACATTTTGATACCAAGTACATGTCTGTATGTACTACAGTTCTTGAGTTACAACATATATGTAGTGATGTGGCACCATAAGTGTAACATTTTGGCATGTTTCACTCTTTAACTCAAAGATCCCTTTATCACCATTTCTTCTATTTTCAGGAAATGGACCTACATGTATCTGCTATCATAAACCACTTCAAGTTTTTCAATTGATGAAACGGGTCGGGAGTTATTAAGCCAATTGTGAAGGGCTGTTTCAGTGCTAAAATTGCTGCGTACATTTTGCGAATATAAGCCACCCAGAAATGTCTGTCTGTGCATCTGTCCTTCACAATAAGTGTATATGTGAAGCGGACGCACAAAGTGTAGCATGTGTCATAGTATAATGGTATAATGTGCTAAAAGGCGTAATAGTGTAATATATGCAATAGTGTAATAGAGCTAATAGTGTAACATATGCAGTATATAGCGGTATACTGTAATAGGGTAATATGTGTAATAGTGACGTAGTGTAACGTGTAATACTGTAATAGGGTAATATAGTGTAATAGGGTAATATGTGTAATAGTGTCATAGTGTCATAGTGTAACATGTGTAATAGGGTAATAGGGTAATATGTGTAATAGTGTCATAGTGTAACATGTGTAATAGGGTAATAAGTGTAATAGTGTGATATTTGTGCATTAGGATAATAGTGTAATAGGAAATATGTGTAATAGTGTCATAGTGTAATAGGGTAATATGTATAATAATATGTATGCAATTGTGTAATAGTGCAATAGGGTAATATATGTAATAATGCAATAAATGTGCATTAGGGTAATAGTGTAATATATGCAATAGTGTAATCGTCTAATAGGGTGAATGGTGTAATAGGGTAATATATCTAATATATCTGCATTAGGGTAAAAGTGTAATATATGCAATGGTGTAATAGGACTAATAGTGTATTAGCGTAATTTTTGTACATTAGGGTAATAGTGTAATAGTGTAACATATGCAATAGCGGTATAGTGTAATAGTATAATATGTGTATCATGTGTAATAGGGCAATTACACTATACCACTATTGCATATGTTACACTATTACACATATTACCCTATTATGCTATTACACATGTTACACTATGCCACTATTACACATATCAACCTATTACACTATTACACATGTTACACTATGCCACTATTACACATATAAACCTATTACACTATTACACATGTTACACTATGACACTATTACATACATTACACTATTATGCTATTACACATGTTACACTATGCCACTATTACACATGACACCCTATTACACATATTACACTTTGACACTATTACACATATTTCCTATTACACTATTACCCTAATGCAAAAATATTACACTATTACACTTATTACCCTATTACACATGTTACACTATGACACTATTGAACATATTACCCTATTACACATGTTACACTATGACACTATTACACATATTACCCTATTACACTATTACACATGTTACACTATGACACTATTACACATATTACCCTATTATACTATTACACATATTACACTATGACACTTTTACACATATTAACCTATTACACTATTACACATGTTACACTGTGACACTTATTACATACATTACCCTATTACAGTTTACCGCTATTGCATATATTACACTATTACGCATTTTAGCACATTATACAATTATAGTATGACGCATGGTGCACTTGGTGCGTCCACTTCACATACACACTTATTGTGAAGGACAGATGCACAGACAGACATTTCTGGGTGGCTTATATTCGCAGAATGTACGCAGCAAATTTAGCACTGAAACAGCCCTTCGCGATTGGCTTAATAACTCCCGACCTGTTTCATCAATTGAAAAACTTGAAGTGGTTTATGATAGCAGATACATGTAGGTCCATTTCCTGAAAATAGAAGATATGGTGATAAAGGGATCTTTGAGTTAAAGAGTGAAACGTGCCAAAATGTTACACTTATGGTGCCTCATCACTACGTATATGTTGTAACTCAAGAACCGTAGCACATAGAGACATGTACTTGGTATCAAAATGTCCGTAATGCCTAATTTTATATTAACGCTCAATACATTTATGGGGCTTAAAAGCTTTGTATTTCGAGTTATGAAGGAAAAGCCACATTTTTGGACGGACATCTTGGATTTTGGGGGCTGCCATCTTGGAATTTTGCAGGGCACGCAGTACTTTTAGAAATAGTGGGGTTTGAAGAGTGTGTGTACCAATTTTCATGCCTGTATCACCATTTGATTCACTTCAAATCACTTCAGAATCAATGTTACAAATGTCTTGCTCTCCTCAATCTGTGAAAGTACCTATATGCTGTATCTCAAGAGCCGTAAGTGATACAGACACGTTCTTGGTGCCAAACCGTCCGTAATGGCCAACTTTGTATTAATGTTCAATACATTTATGGGGTGTAAAATCAAAGCATTTTGAGTTATAAAGGAAAAACCATGTTTTTGGGCGGACATCTTGGATTTTGAGGGCCGCCATCTTGGAATTTTGCGTGGCTAACGGGCTTTCCTGAGAAAGTAGGTCCTAGGCATTGTTCATACCAAATTTGGTGCTTGTATCACAAAGTGAACGATTCTTTCAAAAAAAAATGAATTAATTTCCTTCACTACCCCCTCCTCTGTTAACATTATGGATAACTCATTCAAGTGTCAAATTAAATGTCTAGACATTTTCTATTTAGAAAACAAGCTATGTTGACAAAGATGGTCCAGTTCATTTGAAAACATTTTATTTTAACTTATTTACAGCAAAATACTCTTTGGTTCATGTAGATTTATTTTAAAAGTAGGCTAACCAGCAGTTGAATCGCATTGACTTCTATGGACACAGCTACATTACATGTGTCTATAGAGAGGGGTGACTTCAACAAGCACTGACACTTTTTTGCTAGATTTTGTGTTCTGCAGTTTCATCTGGGGCATTCAAAAGTGTCCATCAGTAATATTACTAGTTTACTTTTACAGTAAATTAACATCATTGGTAGGCATGACTTTAGAGTGCCCCAGACATAATTACAGATGACTAAATAAAGTGTTCATCTTTGTCTTGAATGAGGAATTGAAACACCCAAAAAGTTCCAAAGTGGTCCGTTAAACTTTAGATGATTTACCATCTGAAGCCAATACGAAGCGAATACCTGCTAATGAATTAGCAGGTATTCGCTCCTTCATTTGTCAAAGGCTAAATGTTTTTGGCAATATGATTTGAATGGTTATTTTGTCCAAAAGTAAAGTCTCCCATCACCACGTGCCATTATTCTCATGTCACAGGTCTAATATTATATATTCTTTATTCACAGAGAAGAAATCCAGAGGAAAACAACTGAAGCGCCCATGGAGCAAAGAAGAAGAGGCCGCCGTTATGTGCCACTTCAAAACACACATCTCCAAGGGAAATCTTGCCTCAAAAAGGGAGGTTGAGCAGTGCAAGGCTGCTGAGGCCCAGGTTTTAAACCAGAGAACCATTCAGAACATCAGGGATTTTGTCAGGAACCGGGGGATTATGCTGATGAGGCGTAAACTCTGAACACTACACTATACACTACACCTAAGGTGTTATGGTCATGTTCGACTGACATCCTTTTTTTTTCTCTGTGAATCAAGAATATAAACGCAACACTTTTGTTTTTGCTCACATTTTGCTCACACTTAAAATGCATTCCAGAAATTTTACCATTTCTCTCAGATATTTTACCATTTCTCTCAAACATTGTTCACAAATCTGTCTAAAGCTCACAGGTTTGCCACATAAAGATGCAGATGTGACATCATGTTTAGTGCACAGGTGTGCCTTAGACTGTCCACAATAAAAAGCCACCCAGAATAGAAATGTGCATTTCCTTTTGCTTTGAGGGTCTGGGGACTCCAAACCACTTGCCTCATGCAGTGCAACACATCCCCTTCGCATAGTTTATCAGATTGCCAATTGTGGCCTGTGGAATGTTGGTCCACTCCTCTTCAATGGCTGTGTGGAGTTGCTGGATATTAGTGGGAACTGGTACACGCTGTCGAAATGGTATTCGACATGTGTTATTACCATTTCCACAGTTCCCACTAATATCTAGAAACTTCACACAGCCATTGAAGAGGAGTGGACCAACATTCCACAGATAATCAGACAATCTGATAAACTCTATGCGAAGATACTGACTGATTCGGAGTCCCCAGACCCCCAATAAAGCAAAAATAAATGCACATTTCAGGGTGGCTTTTTATTGTGGACAGTCTAAGGCACACCTATGCACTAACCATGATGTCATACCTGTGAGGTGGGATGGATTATCTCAACAAAGCATAAACGCTCACTATCACACATTTAGCGAATTTGTGAACAGTGTTTGAGAGAAATGGTAACATTGTGTATCTGTATGAATTTTAGATCTTTAAGTCCATCTCATGAAAAATGGGAGCAAAAACAAAAGTGTTGGGTTTATTTTTGTTGAGTGTATAATGTTAGAACTGTGACTTCAAAAGTTTAAAGGACCATTGTTGTTTGGCACTTTCTTGTTTCAGCATGCCTCATTCGATCCAAAGATTACAACTTTATTTAGTTATTTGTACCGTCAGACGGTAAATGTTCTAAAGTTTAAAGGACCACTTTTTGTTTGTTTGGCACTTTCTTGTTTCAGCATTCAAGCCATGATTAGCACTTTATTTAGTGATCTGTAAGACCGTCAGACGGTAAATGATCTAAATGTTGCCCATACTGTTTTGCATCACTGTCAGACTTGAAATTAATGAATTGGCACTTTAGCTACTTGAGTGTTCATTCATGTATTCATTTAGGAGCAGTGTTGGGACATGTGCACTACGTAAATTAATATATTACCAAAACGCAGTAACATACACACACACACACACACACACACACATATATATATATATATATATATATATATATATATATATATATATATATATATATATATATATATATATATATATACAAAAAATTCTAATATATTTGGTATATATTTGGTATACTTTTCTTTCTGCCTCGTTGCAAGAGTTCTTGTGAAATCATCTTGACAACTGCAATTATTTTCTATAATTTGTCATCAAATTATTTACTGGCTTCCATGAATTCAAGGAATACATTTAACTCCTGTGTTAACTGTCCATAGCCGAGTAGGATGAGGTAAGTCTACATTTAGCTCCATAGCTGAGTAGGATGAGGTAGGTCTACGCCAGGACTGTTTTCAGGAGTTATGTTTTTTCAAGTTGATTTCATATGGATTTGGCCAGATAACCGAGTGTGCTTGCTTTATTGTAGGTATGCCACTGACCTACGCAGTATTTGATTAATAGTGATACTAAACATCTAATTTATTTTGTAAAAGTTTTTTTTTAAGTAATAGTAATATATTACACTAGCTCAGACAGTAATATTGTAATATAATTGCTTTAAAATGAAGGTAATAATAAGTAATATATTAACAAGGTAAAGTAATATTCCCAACACGGTTTAGGAGATGCCCATCTATTTATAATTGCTTCCATTGATGCAAAAGGTTTTGCATCTCACCCTTAATGTCAAAATGTGATGTTCAGATGTCTGTCATCCTTAGTGGTGAGTGAGTGGTGACGTCATCACGCAGCAAGCGTCCTGCACGTTGTAGTGCAGAGCCAGCTAGTAAAAGGGTGCCGACTGGCGACTGGCGATATTGAGGGGGCAGAAACTGGGCGCTTGCGCTGCTGTTCATGCAGCCCGAAAGGGACAAACTGGAGCTGGAAACTATGTAGAAGAGCGGCCATTGGACTGGCCGCATCAAGTGAACAGAGGTTGTCTGTAACTTCCTCTGACTATATGGCTCTGGTTTAGTGATAGCTGCCATAGCTAGTGCTGCTAACAACATAGCTCTCTCTCATAACTGACGGCAACATGTCTGTGGTTTGGAATTATTTTAAAGTGTGTCCTGCGGATAACAAAGTAGCGATTTGTAATGACTGCAAAGAGCCAGTTAGGCGAGGCGGAACCAGGACGTCTGCTTTCAACACAAGCAACTTAATCTCCCACCTCGAGAAAAACCACAAAGAAATACACGCTGCGTACAAGGAGAAGCAGAAGGAGAAGAATGAGAACAAACAGCCAGCGACCTCGAAACAAACACAGGTGCCGTTCAAAGAGTCGGTTGTTAAAAAACAAAAATCTCTCTCGTGATCACCCCAGGGCGAAACTAATAACGAAGAAAATAATGGAGTGCATCGCGCTGGATAATCAACCATTTTCGCTTGTGGAAGACAAGGGATTCACCAACCTCCTCGAAATCCTCGAGCCACGTTATAACATCCCCAATCGCAAGTATTTCACAGAGGAGGCACTGCCCGCGTTGTACAGTGAAGTTTACAACCACGCACAGAATCTACTTTCTGATGCAGTATTCATTAGCTTTACAACAGATATTTGGTCTTCAAGCGTTAGCCCAGTTAGCATGTTGAGCTTGACTGCACAGTGGCTAGATGAGGACTTTGTGATGAGGAAGGCTGTGCTTCATTCTCAAGAATGCCGTGGGTCTCATACCTACGATGTGATCTCGGGTGCTTTTGAAGCTATGTTTGAAAAATGGAGCATCCCCAAGACCAAAGCACACGTTGTGGTCAGGGACAACGCCCGCAACATGGCTAAAGCTACGGTGGAGTTTGGTGTGTCAAGTCTGCCTTGTATGGCACACACTAGGGATGTGAATCTCAGCACTGAGGGCGATTCGATACGCATCTCGATGCACTGCCAGCGATTCGATACTATAGCGATTATTTGGAATTACCTGGCGATACGATGCGATGCGATTCACCCCGACACGATACGATACACCCCCTTATACCGATACTTAACCGATACTTTAACAATACCATTGAATTTTATTCTGAACAATGCGATATGATGCGATCTGGTGGCAATTTAACATAATAAAAAGGATTTATATTCAAGGTTTATTAATTTTCCAAAAAAATGCCAAAATGCAATACATTTAAATTCAAAACAATGTATTGTTTTACTGTAGGTTAGTAGGCCTACTGTATCTCTAACTTCCCAACTTAAAAAAAAAAAACAACAACAACAAATAAAGGGCCTGCTGTGCTCTGCTCTCTGCTGGTTATTGTGTTATTGTTGGATTAGCGTATACTAAGCATGTAGGCCTACTCATCATCATGTATGTATGTACATACAAATAGAAAATAAACCAATATAAAACATGCATTTACAGATCACTGCAGACAGAGTACTGTCAAACAAGTCTATGTGTATCTTAATCAACACATAGATAATACTATACTGTATATATGGGGGTCCCTGGTTCTCACTGACTCACTCTCAGCTAAGCCTAAGGGGTCCTTGGCTTAACCTGAAAGACCCTATTATTGCAATTATAAAAATATAATCAATCATTATGCAATTATTGGTGTAAAATGAAACCAAAATTACCCTTGTGGGTCCATTTGGTTTCATGTTTACACTCAAGAGTAATTCACAATTTCACATGTGAATTAGCCTAAAGTCTACACAACTAGAAAATGTAAAAGATTAATGGTCATTTTGATCTGTATGTTGGACTGTTTCTGAAATCCAGTCTGGTATTGTGGACAAAAACAAAAGAAAACTTTAGTTTTGGGTCTGTGGGGCTAAAATATCATCAAATGGTGGTCTGAGGCTCAAATGCTGAATAAATAGTGGGTCCTGAAATGAAAAAGTTTGAAAACCACTCTTCTACAAGATCACAACACGTTGCATCCACACCACGCTGAGACTGAGTCACTGAGAGCTTGTGGATGTGAGCTGTGGATGTGCACTTTTACTGTCGCTGACTCGGTGTGCAACACCATCGTGTTGCAGAATATACAGTAAATGAGGCTCCAAGGAAAAGCTGCACAGTGGAAAGTTGTAAAACGAAGGGGGTTGAAAACCACTTTTAAAAACGTGTGCAGAAGATTTATTTAACAACACACAATGATCGCGCAGATTTGCAACTGCGTTCGAGAATCAGACGAGAAGAACACTGTGTGGATCATTACCTGTCGGTGCTACAGTGAACAACGGACTGAGCGACACAGCTCAACCACGGACACAACAGAGATTTTATGAAGCTAAATATGGTGCTTCGTTCACTAGTTCTCTTGTTTAATCCGTGGGGTTTATAGTCTCCACGTCGGTAGCATGTATTGATCCCAGACTACTACAGCTGACTGGCTGCTGCCCCGTTGTTGCAGAGTGTAGGAGGGGAGGGGAGGGGAGGGGGGGGACTATAGACAGAGCTGCGACATTGACGGGCCTCGTCACGTTGTCCATATTCAATAGATGTCTATGTAGAAGAGTCTCGATTGGACTGTACAGGAAGTAAGCCAAGTTGTCGTAACTGTCGGTGCCGAATGGCAGAGCCTTTTTCCTTCCCAATAATGGTGCGTTCAACACAGATTAGAAAACATAGAATAGGGCGAAATAAATCGTGAAAACCCCGCTCAACATCGATTTTTACCGATTCAAGCAAATGCATCGTGACGCATCTAGATTCCACCCGTCAATTGCGTCGATACAGAGTGACGGAACCGATGCACTCGCATCTCGCACGTGGGTACCGATGTATCGATTTATATCGATTAATCTCCACACCCCTAGCACACACCTTGCAGCTGGCAGTGAATGGAGGTGCCCTTAACCAACGCAGCATTTCAGAAGCACTGGCTGTGGGCAGGCGATTGATAGGACACTTCAAGCACTCACCACTAGCTTGCAGTCGTTTAGAGGATGTGCAAAGGGAACTCCAGCAAAACACCAAAAGGCTCCAACAAGATGTCTCCACCAGATGGAATTCCACCCTTTACATGATGAAGAGCCTGGTGGAGCAGAAGAAGGCTTTAAGTGTCTATTCGACCGATTATGAGCTCCCTGCTACATTGCAACCTGCTCAATGGGCACTAATGGAGAAGGTGATCAGCGCTTTGGAGCCCTTTGAAGAAATAACCAGGGACATCAGCCGTGCAGAGGCTACTGCTGCAGATGTTGTCCCTGCTGTGGCATCTCTGAAGCGGCTGCTTGCCCAGGAAGATGAAGCCGATCAAGGAGTGAAAGCAGCCAAACGTACACTACTAGCAGCTGTTGGTGATCGATTTAAAGATGTCCAGACTGAACCTCTTTATGTCATTGCAACCATGGTTGATGCCCGTTTCAAAGACCGCTTTTTTGACACGGATAAGAAGCCGGGAGCACGCAATATGCTTATGAAAGCAGTGGATGAAATGGCCAGGGCCAGCGATGATGGTGGAGATCCAGGAGAGGCTGCTGATGCCCAAGGAGAGACTGCTGATGCCCAAGGAGAGACTGCACCCCCCGGAGAGGCTGCTGCTCGTACCCAAGGTATGTACTGCCTTATTTTATGTATGTATTTATTTTCTTAACCTCTTTTGATTTCCTCCTGTTTTTGGATAATATAAGTGTTTATTTGTAAATCTCTAAATGATATAAATTGAACATGGTGGGCTGTATTATAAACAATTGTAATAGTTTTATGGTGTCATCTTGGCCCCCATTAACAGTTGTTACAAGCTGTGCTTAAAATGTACTGTAATTTTCCATTTGGTTAATACATCCTTCTATCAATAAAAGGGGAGGCTGCTGGTGCCAGTGCAGATCCCCCGAACCAGGAGAATGACGAGGAGGCCAGACCACCTAAGAAGGCCAAAACTGGGGGTTCCAGACTGCAGGACATGTACCAACAAATCCTCCAGGAGAATGAAGTCACCCAACCTGTGACAGGCAGTACAGCATCAGAGGTAAATATTTTTTATTCAAATTTTGCTGAGTCCTTCACATTAAATATTAAAGTAAACACGTATAAACATCTAGCTGTTTGTCCTCTTTTCTTGTTCCCCCTTTTGTTTAGGTGCAGGCATTCCTGGGAGAAGCCATCCTCAACAAGAAAGCATGTCCTTTTGAGTACTGGAGGCTCAACAAGGAGCGCTTCCCTGCTATCGCCCGAGTTGCACGCAAGTATCTCACTGCACCTTGCACCAGTGTTGACAGTGAACGTCTGTTCAGCGCTGTCGCCCACATCATCAGTGAGAAGAGAAACCGCATACACTGCAACAATGCTGAGATGCTCGTTTTCATCCAAAAGAATCTGCATCTCACATATGGACAAGGGGAAAAATAACTAGACAGTAAGGCTGTTCGGTGCCTTTTTTGTTCATTTTGTTGCACTTTATATGATGGCTATGTAGACTGAAGATGTAGATTTTAGTTTGTGCCTTATTTTTACATTTGGGTGACGTTCCATGTCACAACACAAGAGAGCAACTCAACACCACACCTGGACATTATTATGGTCACAGGGTCAATTGAATTATTGATGTACTTGTATTATTTTATTTGTAAAGTTATTGCCAGTCTACCTCATTCATTTATTTTTGTACCATTGTATTTGTATCATTTATTTGTGAAGAAGATTTTACCCCATGTTTGTGGGTATTGCCAAAAAGAAAGGAAAAACGCTTTATTTGAAGTTAATAAATAGTTTTTTCCAAACTTAAGTTGAAGTTGTTCCCTTATTTTGACCAAAATATCTATTTGGAAAACCTAAGTTGAAGTGAAACTTGAAAGCCCTAATTCCACGATCGCATATATCGGTATCGGTTAATATCGGTTGATATCGGTATCGGGAATTAGAAGTTGGACAATATCGGGATATCGGATATCGGTAAAAATGTCATGATCGGCCATCTCTAGACTTTCTCCTGTTGTCTTCTGAGCTGTGGATTAATGTTGCACAGGTTGCTTAAGAGCACCCCTTTTCATAAATCTATAGATGCCAATGGCTGTATTGAACTATGCAACCTCTTCCTCATCACAACTGTTCTGTTCCAACCATTGGTGTGAGTTTCTTAGATGCTTGGTTTGTACAGATCTGGAGTATGCAGTTGTCTGTACATCTCAACAAGGAAGATTGTGTACTTGTGCACATTTACAGGCCAAAAAATTAAATACTTCTGATGCAGGTGCTGTACGCATCCACTAAATTGCTAACTGTCTACCATCAACAGTCCATCCATTCTGTATATTATCTGGTGCAGATGGGTGAGTCTGCAGGAAGGATCTCCATAGTCAATTCTGATTTTATCATATTGGGCATGGAATAATAGGCATTCTCTCCATGATGGGAGTTGACTGGAATCAGCCTCCCCTCTCAAGGTTCAGAAAAGCTGGTAGTGGATCTCCTTTATGTCACTGGAGGTGGTCCCAAAGAGGTTTCAGCTACAAGTGTGTGTGTGTGTGTGTGTGTGTGTGTGTGTGTGTGTGTGTGTGTGTGTGTGTGTGTGTGTGTGTGTGTGTGTGTGTGTGTGTGTGTGGCTAAAAACATTATGAGATTCGTGGTTTAGAGCACTAATTCTACATAATTTAATGTTAATCATGAATTGACGTAAAGATGGCATTACTCATGAGTGGTAGCATATCTGCTGTTTTCTGGGAGTAAGTTAAATTATGTGAACTTGGTTACATGTGTAGCACCCAGCCATGAGCCAGCCACAACAGCCCCGCCAATCGGGCTCAGCCTTATTGGCGCGACTTGTTAATCATGAAAACACACAAAATAATGTTAAAACCAAGAAACAAGGGGTCACACTTACTGGCCCGCTACACCCTAAACCCACATTACTCTCTCCCCCTCCCCAGAGCAAACCCTGATAGTACTAAAGTGCACTACGTGACAATGTTGGTCCAGGCAGTACTCACGCTACACCTTGAACAGTCTCTGTATGCCGTGACGGCTTAACACTGCCAGGTTGGCAGCACTGATGGGTTTGCAGCCCAGATAAGTTGGCAGCGATGACGAATTGGTCACACTGAAAGGCTGGCGGCACTGACCAGTTTACGGGTTGGCAACACTGGGGCTTGTCAGCCGGCCCACCGCCTTCCTCACCCTGTGAGATCCAACCGGGACTAGTGCAATAAGTAGCCTACCCTGACTAGTGTTTTATCCTGTCTGTATTCTCACCTATTTTATCAGTGTTGAAAGTAGATTTATATAAAGATGTTGTTTTAGTTTATTGTAAATATGTATTATTAAACTACCAGTTAACTGAATATTAAATTAAATAAAATAGATCTGTATTTCCATACTTACGTCTCTGCCTGCCTAATTATAGTAAACAAACTTGTGTTGAGGATTCACTCATGTGTTCTGGGTGTTCAGTGTATCACAGTGATTATTTCCTGGGGCGAAATTCCCTAGGTGGCGTAGTCGGACCAAATTACACCACCCTGCCACACATGCCTGGCTGTTTACATGTCTGACTAATAAAACAGATTTGAATCATAAAGTGTGAACATACACAGAGGCTACTGTAGGTGTAAATTGTATTATTGTTAGGCACATTTTTCAGATATACTGTTTTGTTTCAAGATGTGTTTCTCATTAATTATCTTGATATTAAAAAAGTGACATTATTGAATACTGTATCTACGTTGTGGTCATAAAGGCGATGCTGTGCATCACATTTTTGGAAGCCTAGCCTAAGAAGTGTTTTTCAACCTTTTTTTTTATCCCAAGACAAAGTTTTCATAGCCCAAAAATATCATGCAGATGGCCACACAGTACAGAACAGAGAATCTACACACAGCTTCATTTTTGTTTCATGATTTATCTGTCCATAATTAATTTGATAACTACTGACAATAGAGTGACATTCATTTCCCATACACCTTATCTAGTTGCATGTGTTCTAGATTATACCAAGACTCCCATTGAGGACCAAATACAATTGTTATGCTTAATGTAACATTCATAAAATAGGCATACAAGCGAATGAGACTCTACAGACTCCAATATGACCTAAGATAATAGGCTGACAAGTCCCAATGATCATTAAATGCCACTGTTTAATCAAAATTGAACAAAGTATAATTAATGATATACACAGTAATCACCATCACATATCAAAATTAAAGTAACAAAAAGGCTATGGACGCCATTCACAAGAATCTGCTTTTAGTGAACTATAACCGGATACTCCACCAGACAACATTATGTCTTGCCAGGCCGTGAATACAAACATTTACTTTCTAACACCAAATGCATGCATATCAGAATCATGTAGAGAAGACGATGACAGTTATAAGCAGTGTTGGTCTATATTACTTAGGAAAGTAACTTCTTTACTTTACTCGTTACCCCTTAGACAAAGTAATATCATTACTTTACTTATTACTGGATTTGAAGAGTAATATATTACATATTACGTTATTACTTTCCCAAGTTCTCAACACCGCTTTTGAAAAATTAGAGAAGTACAACATAATCCGGTTATTACAAAATAAAGCAGCAATGCGATTTGTAGTGTACATAACTGTGCAGGATGCAGCGTGTGGACTGGATCTACAATCTACTGCACATCTCTGTTGTTACAGTACCTGTCAATAGCTTGTACATCTGTTCTATTTTTGCATGCAACAACAAGCAAATTTCTTGAAAAAAGTAACTTGGCGTTACTTGCAAAGTAATGCGTTACTTATTACCCATTTTTGCAGAGTAATCTCGTTACTTTACTTTTTGGAGCAAAAGTAATAATATTACAGTAATATGTAATCTAAAATTAGTTACTGCCCAACACTGGTTATAAGGCAAGTCAAGTAAGCAAAGAATGTTGCTTAAATAAACAGTTATTTTAGGATGATGTGGAGCCATCCATGCTTCACAAATGCTATGTCCTCTAGCTGTCAAAAGTGTATTAATATCTTCCAAACGTTGTCTAAAAAGACAACGTTTGTGTGTGTGTGTGTGTGTGTGTGTGTGTGTGTGTGTGTGTGTGTGTGTGTGTGTGTGTGTGTGTGTGTGTGTGTGTGTGTGTGTGTGCAGGGTTATGAGTAGAAATAGTCAATATATAATGCACACAGACTTATGCAATACAGGAGAACATACTTTTCAGTTTTAATCTTTTCCCTGAACCTTCTTGGGCCAGTGAAGACAAGAGCTACAACAACGTCAATTGCAGGATGTTAAGTCTACTTACAATGAATCCAAACATGAATCAAAAACCATCATCATTCAACACTATATTATGGAGGAGTTAAGCTTGTCATAGCGTTCACACTAAACTCTGGGGTTTTTCACCAGTGTGAATTATTTGGTGTCTTTTAAGGTGGGACAAATGAGAGAAGTGTTTTCCACACCGATCACATCCATAGGGTTTCTCACCTGTGTGAATTCTCTGGTGTGTTTTAAGGTTTCCCTTTGTAGAGAAATGTTGTCCACACTGATCACATCTATATGGTTTCTCACCTGTGTGAATTCTCTGATGTGTTTTAAGGTTGGCCAAATGAGAGAAGTGTTTTCCACAATGATCACATCCATAGGGTTTCTCTCCAGTGTGACTTATCTGGTGTGATTTAAGGTAGGCCAGTTGAGCAAATTGTTGCCCACACTGACCACATGCATAAGGTTTCTCTCTAGTATGTACTTTATGGTGGCTTTCAAGGTTTCCCTTCGTAGAGAAACGTTGTCCACACTGATCACATCCATAGGCTTTCTCTCCATTATGTATTCTCTGATGTATTTTAAGGGTTTCCTTTCTAGAGAAATGTTGTCCACACTGATCACATCCATAGGGTTTCTCGCCAGTGTGAATTCTCTGGTGTGATTTAAGGTGGGCCAATTGCATAAATTGTTGCCCACACTGATCACATCCATAGGGCTTCTCTCCGGTGTGAATTCTCTGATGTGCTTTAAGCGAAAATGTGTGAGAGAAGCACTGTCCACACTGATCACATCCATAGGGTTTCTCTCTAGTATGTACTTTATGGTGGCTTTCAAGGTTTCCCTTCGTAGAGAAACGTTGTCCACACTGATCACATCCATAGGCTTTCTCTCCATTATGTATTCTCTGATGTATTTTAAGGGTTTCCTTTCTAGAGAAATGTTGTCCACACTGATCACATCCATAGGGTTTCTCGCCAGTGTGAATTCTCTGGTGTGATTTAAGGTGGGCCAATTGCATAAATTGTTGCCCACACTGATCACATCCATAGGGCTTCTCTCCGGTGTGAATTTTCTGATGTGTTTTAAGGTTTCCCTTTGTAGAGAAATGTTGTCCACACAGATCACATCCATAGGGTTTCTCTCCAGTATGTACTTTCTGATGGCTTTCAAGGTTTCCCTTTTTAGAGAAATGTTGTCCACACAGATCACATCCATAGGGTTTCTCTCCGGTGTGAATTCTCTGATGTCTTTTAAGGCTGGACATGCTGGGGAAGCGTTTTCCACACTGATCACAGCTGTGGTTCTTTTGCTTAGCTGAGCTCCTTTGTCCATTCCCCTCTGGTAGACCAGGGAAGCCTGACCGATTCAACACTGAATTGGAAACAATAAAAAGGAAATATTGTTTAGGGGTACTTAATGGTACTTAACTTACAACCCATATGAAGACATAACAAATACCAGATTAAAAAAGCATGAGAGAAGTAAATAACTTACAGAGGTCTTGATGATCATCCTGCTGAGCAGAATTGTTCTTGGTGGGGTTCAGAGAGTTCATCTTCACTTGAAGTCTGGAGTCCACAATCAATCCTGGAGGAGTTGTGGGAAACTGACCAATAACATATGCTTCTTATAGCCAAGCATATAGCCTGAGATGGGACCATAACTGCTTGGATTGATTGTTTAAAGGGGAGAACAATAGAAGCATCTCTCCACCAACCACAACAAACATTTGCATATGCTCCACCCCCTACTAAGGTCATTTGCTCCTCCCCTCTCTCCTCCCCAGGACATGTTTCATACATGATTACAGAAATCAACTGTTAACAGTGTAGGCTTCATATTTATTAATGTTCAGGTTCCATTGACATATTGATCATTTAGTCTTAGCGTGACCACCTCCAGACATGGCCAATGAGGGACAAGGGACCCCCTGTTGCGGGACACCGCGGGACACATGGGGGGGGGTTCCGGTGAACATGTTTTTAGTGCAAAATTAAAAAGTATGACAAACATACATATAGGCAAAGTTATTGACTTTTTCATTTAATATTATAGGCAGCGCTGCTTGCTGGCATGATTGACATGATTGACTGTAATTACTTAATTGGTTGCCCAGCCGTGCAACATTCCACAGTTTGAACATTTTAAAATATTGTAGCCTAATATAACCTCAATCAGCATATTCTTTGAAATGAGGTTTTTGCATTATAGAATACATGGTGCTCATTTTTCCAATCAAATAAACGCTGGGAAAGCCCTAATAATTAGGCTAAGTGTACAAGCCAGCGCACAAGCTGCGTCGAAAAAAGGATGACATTAGGCCTATCTATCTTCATATTGTTTGATGGAAAAAAACGTGGCTATACCTATACCCAATGAAAATATAAAATACATAAATTATACACTGTATTGACTAGTTGGAATTAAAAAAATTGCTTGAAAACTGAGTGAGGATGAGTAATTTGTAATCTCAAAAAGTTTTTTGTATCGGAGCGCATTGATGCGCTGTTGACGGTAACTGGAAAAGTCGGGCCGCCGCAAAGTCGGACCGGGCAAAAGTGTGGAGATCTCGGCCCAGGGATGTGGAAAGGTCGGCCAGGGCTGTGGAAATCTCGGCCAAGGGCTGTGGAAATCTCCAGACATGGATATCAACCATTATCAAGCCATATGCATGCAATAGACATGCATACCAGCCATTCCACAGACTTGGGCCGACCTCTCTTTACTATTCGGCCGACTTTGCTGCGGCTATACTTTTCCGGTGACCCTGTTGACAGACGCATGGATTCAGTATGGTGAGTGCTTGCTTAGGCTATAACTCGCAGTTAGCTCATCAACACACGGAATGACAGTAGACCTATACGTTTAAGATAATATGCAGTCTGAGTTACTTAAAACAACCGCTGTAGGCCTACATAAGCTGTTTATGGCAGAATTAAACATGTATTTTGAGGTGGAGGACTGCTGTCGCATTGTGACATGCCAGATGCTGAGGGCATGGGGCGCGTCGGCAGGAATGATGTCTGCAAACGCAGACGGTATAATATAATAATAGTAATAGTATTAATATGTTTGCAAATAACAGTTCATGGGCGCTTATTTGGACGAGAGCGGCAGCGCAGCAGCACGCCAGCACAGCGTCAGACTTTTTTTCCCCCCTCTCTTTTTTTTCTCCTCCTCCGTCTTTTGATAGTTTTGCGGGACATTAGCCCCTTTTTGAGGGACGCGGGACAGAGGGTTGAATTTCGGGACTGTCCCGTGAGATCCGGGACAGGCGGGCAGTATATTTAGTCTGTATATGTGAACAAAGTCAAAGCATGGATGATGGGAAATGAGTATACCAGTGTGTCCAAAAGTAAGGACTGTCAGAGTCAAAGCTCATAATATAGCCACGTGTCCCCCCCTAAATGTACCATAATCATTTTAAAATCCATAATCTTACTTGGATGACCCAAAGAAACTTTAAACGATTAGTATTACAATTTAGTTTATAGATTATAGATTGAACTAATTCACAACCTAACAAAGTGCTGGATTGCTCATTAATGTGCAAGCTTTGTGTATCAAAACACAGAAAATAAAATGAAATTATTTAAGGGTCATGGCTCATTGGAGAGGGTGTGTGTGTGTGTGTGTGTGGGGGGGTATTACAGAAAAAAAACTACATAAAGGTGTCACTGTAGATCTAAATTAGATCAATGTTAGACACATTTTTCAGATATACTATTTTGTTTCAAGATGTTGCTCATTAATTTTCTTGATATTAGGTTTTTACAAACAAATGTGATTGTATTGAATGAAGTAGAAATACTCTAAACTGCTATGTGGGTCTACACACACACACACACACACACACACACACACACACACACACATACACACACACACACACACACACACACACACACACACACACACACACACACACTAGCGTCCAGTCGTTAATCTACACACACACACACACACACACACACACACACACACACACACACACACACACACACACACACACACACACACACACACACACACACTTGCGTACAGTCGTTAATCTACACACACACACACACACACACACACACACGCACACACACACACACACACACACACACACACACACACTAGCGTCCAGTCATTAATCTATAGCAGTCATTTTCACTGTTAGAGTATTCTCAAGTACACAGTCAAAAGGACCATCAATTCCTTCCATTATCATTATCATCATGCAATGACATTTTGTTATCTCTGCAAACCACATCAACAACAGTTTAGATGATTTATGCATGATTCTTGAAATCACCTGCATGATTCTTGAATTCATTCTGCCAGTCAGCACACTTCTTTGTGAGATAAATAGACCTCAAGAAGGACCATTCGGACTCTAGACTAGACCTCTTGTCTTCACAACACACACATAGAATGTTAATTTGATCTCACACCTAACTGTGCTTCAAACATCAAGTGTACAATGACTCTCAATACTAGTAATGCAAATGCTGAATGGGAATCTCTGACGTGTTACTCTGTCATGCAGACAAGAAGCCTCCTAGTTAAACTTAACTTCTGTTGAGTTTAATCAACATTTAGTTCTGGATATTGTTTTTTAAAGTAATGGAATTTTAATTAAAGGAAGGATAACACACATCTCTATATTACTATATACCATATTGCACATGTCTCTCAAGCTTATTTCAAGCTGTGGTAACTCAAATAACAACTGCATATAACCAGTCCATGGCATTTCTTCCATTGTTTTCTGAAGCACTTTAGCTGCAGTACAACTTTGGCCTTGGCCCAGTCAGATTCAAACATTGTTATATGCCATTGCATGGGCATTGTATTATCCTAGGTATTGCACCAAAAGGCTATAATAGGCTACCCATAATAATTAAGATCACACATAGATCAAGAGCAAATACAAGAAGCATAGAAACAACCAGATTCAATTTAGAGGACATACATTTTAACATGATACATTGCATTTAGCAAGATATTAAGTTAAGTTTAATCACACCAAAACTGGTTCTATGGAGTTTCATGAATAACACAATGGAGGACAGATGCAGTCCCACTCTCAGTCAAAGATGTGAATACAAATGTCACTACATGCCGTGATGTAAATAGTATTTCAATGAGCCAATGCATGGTCTTTTAGATTGGTCTTCTTAATCGTCAAAGCCATAGATACTGTAGGTTGTGCATTCCATAAAGTTGTGTCTAGATCATGTCCAGATCATTTCACAACCATCAGGCACAATTAGCTTGGGGAAGGAACAGCTGTTTGTGGTGAAAAGTAACTGGAGGGGAGATGCAGTATGAAACATAAATTTAATTGTGATTAAAAAAAATAAGAGTGGTAGCATATATGTTGTTTTCTGTGAGTTAAGTAGTATGAAATTGTGCATGCTGTTTGACTAAGAGTGGTAGCATATCTGTTGTTTTCTGTGAGTTAAATAATGTGAAAGTATTCAGTCAACCATTCAGCTTTGACATACACAGAGGCTACACAAAGGTGTCACTGTAGATTCATGTTAGACTGCACATTTTTCAGATATGCTGGTTTTTCCAAGATATGTTGCTCATTCATTCTCCTGATATTCAGTTTAAAACAAATGTGACATTATTGAATAAGGTAGACATACTGTATACTACTATATGGACCAAAGGTAATGCGGTTCATCAGATGTTTGGCAGCCTAGCCTAGGGCAGTGTTTCTAAACCATTTTTAATCCCAAGGCACACTTTTCATTGCCCAAAAATATCAGGGCTCACACACACACACTGACAAAACATACCACAACCACTGACGCTAAAATATCTACAAGATCACAACACAATAGTGCACATCGACCGCCTGACATTTATGCTATTTATAAAATGCAGATGGCCCACTCATTACCAAACAGAGAATCTACACACTGGCTTCCATTGTCTCCAAGTATCACCAATTTACACATTCTAGTATCTCGTTGTTAATGTACACCATTCATTGTCAAAGTACTCTCAGTGATCTACAGTGCATTAAACTTTAATGCACTGTAGATCACTGTAGATCTAAATTAGATTATTGTTTGACACATGTTTCAGATATACTATTTTGTTTCAAGATGTTTCTCATTCATTTTATTGATATTAAGTTTAAAGTGAATAAGGCTCATAGTGATTTTCGTCATGATAGACGTGTCTAGAGTTAGAAAATATGTGATAGCCTTGCACCAGTGGTAGCTTTATGGGTGCTATCATGCATTTTATTGTAATAGCACTATAGGTGGAAATGCATGGGTCAGTATATGAAAGCATATTATTTAACTACAACAAAAATTCACAAGGTTTTTCTTTTTTTCCATTTCTATGAGGTGTCTAGAACAACATACTAAAAGTTCTAAGAAATCGTAGTTGCAGAAGTATGTGTAATACTCATCATTCCAATATGTGTGCCAATATCGCCAGACAACAATACACTCCAATTGGCTTATTTTTTTCCTATAATCCTATCAATTTGAAACTTTCCAGAATGGAAGTTGACATGAAAAGTAATGTTTTTTTTTTTCATTACTGTATCATTACTTTTTTGTTTTAATGAATTTGAATGTGCAAATGAGCCCAAAACTAAAATGTGGCCTAAATACAACCTAATAAGCTTATTTCCCCCTGAACTACGGTGCTGTGCTACGAGAACTTGAACATACGCAGAGGCTCCATGAAGGTGTACTGCACATTTTTCAGATCTACTATTTTGTTTCAAGATATGTTGCTCATTCATTCTCCTGATATTAAGTTTAAAAACAAATGTGACTGTATTGAATAAAGTACTAATACTGCATACAACTATGTGGAGCTAAAGTTAATGCTGTTCATCACACGTTTGGCAGCCTAGCCTAGGGCAGTGTTTCTCAACCTTTTTTAATCCCAAGGCACACTTTTCATTGCTCAAAAATATCAGGGCTCTCTCTCTCTCTCTCTCTCTCTCTCTCTCTCTCTCTCTCTCTCTCTCTCTCTCTCTCTCTCTCTCTCTCTCTCTCTCTCTCTCTCTCTCTCTCTCACACACACACACACACACACACACACACACACACACACACACACACACACACACACACACACTGACAAAACATACCGCAACCACTGACAATAAAAATATCTACAAGATCACAACACAATAGTGCACATCGACCGCCTGACATATATGCTATTTATAAAATGCAGATGGCCCCCTCATTACCAAACAGATGATCTACACACTGGCTTCCATTGTCTCCAAGTATCACCAATTTACACATTCTAGTATCTTGTTAATGTACACCATCAATTCTCAAAGTACTCTCATAGTCTAAAGGATCCTCAATTTGATTTACATTAGGCCACACAGTTGCACAATTTCTGCAACCCACAGCTGCATTGTTGTGTCATGATTTGTTCTGTCCAGAATGAATTTGATAAATATTTAATGTTGGCAATAGAGTGACATTCATTTCCCATAAACCTTATCTAGTTGTATTTGTTCTGGATTATACCAAGACCCCCATTGAGGACCATATACCATTTTTATGTTTAATGTTAACATTCATAAAATAGGCATAAAAGCAACTGAGGTGTTATATTGAGACTTGACAGACTCCAATGTGACCTAAGATAACAGGCTACAAGTCCCAGTGATCATTGAATACCACTGTTAAATCAAATTCAACAATGTACAATTAATGATATGTAATCACCATCACTAATCAAAATACAAGTAACAAAAAGGATATGGACACCATTCACAAAAATGTGGTCACCATTCAAAACAATCACACCGAGTAGAGTGACCAAGGGTTCACATTCCAGGGATGTTTTATGCACATTTAAAGTAGGACTTGTATTCAAGGGTTTAACCAAAATGTGCACACATTACATGGAAAAGTGAACAGCCTGTCCTGCCGTCAGCACACTTCTTTGTCCCACAAATAGGCCTCAAGAAGGACCATTTGGCCTCTAGACTAGACCTATTGTCTTCACAACACACGAATAGAATAGAATAGAATAGAATAGAATAGAATAGAATAGAATAGAATAGAATAGAATAGAATAGAATAGAATAGAATAGAATAGAATAGAATAGAATAGAATTAATTTGGTGATCTACACCATTCATTCTGAAAGTATTTTCAAAGGACCCTCAATTTGATTAACACCAGGCTACACATTTGCATATATTTTATTTCTGCAACCCACAGCTGCTTTTTTGTAAAGGCATGATTGGTTCTGTCCAGAATGTCTTTAATAACTATTTAATGTTCGTAAGAGAGTGGTAATCCTGTTCCCATACCAATTCTTGTCAACAGTATCTAGTTGCAATAGATTATACCAAGACCCCACATTGAGCACTATACGCAATTTGTATGTTTAATGTGACATCTGTAAAAGGTGAATGTAGTTCCACTCCCAGTCAAATAAACTCGACTCCCAGTCAAATTAAATCACTACATGCAGTGATTTAGTAGAATTTCAATGTACTGTATGTGTGAGTGTGTGTGTGTGTGTGTGTGTGTGTGTGTGTGTGTGTGTGTGTGTGTGTGTGTGTGTGTGTTGTGTGTGTGTGTGTGTGTGTGTGTGTGTGTGTGTGTGTGTGTGTGTACATATAAGAATAGAGAATACGAATGCACGTGAATATCAAGAGCTTTATTTTGATCTGCAGCATAATGTTTGTGTAACATGTTTAGTATACATAACAGCCATATAATCAATTCATGAAATGAAATATGCAGGGTCAGAAGCAAAAATACAGTCAATACAATAATGATGCATTTAAATAATATAGCTGAACATTCTCAAGCCAGTGAATAAGAACAAAAAGAGGTAATTTACAGGATGATCTACTTTCAACAAATCCATACATGAATACTAAGTATCATCATCCAACACTATTACATGGAGGAGCTAATCTCGTCATAGTGTTCACACTAAACTCTGGGGTTTCTCACCAGTGTGAATTCTCTGGTGTGTTTTAAGGTTGCCCAATTGAGAGAAGTGTTTTCCACAATGATCACATCCATAGGGTTTCTCTCCGGTATGTACTCTCTGGTGGCATTTAAGGCTAGGCATTTGAGAAAAGCTTTGTCCACACTGATCACATCCATAGGGTTTCTCCCCAGTGTGAATTCTCTGGTGGCGTTTAAGGTGGCTCATATGAGAGAAATGTTGCCCACAATGAAAACATCCATAGGGTTTCTCACCAATGTGAATTATCTGGTGTGATTTAAGGCTGCTAAGTTGAGCAAATTGTTGCCCACACTGATCACATGCATAAGGTTTCTCTCCAGTGTGAATTCTCTGATGTGTTTTAAGGTTTCCCTTTGTAGAAAAATGTTGTCCACACTGATCACAGCCATAGGGTTTCTCTCCGGTGTGAATTCTCTGGTGGCGTTTAAGATTGGTCATGTCAGAAAAGTGATGCCCACAATGATCACATCCATAGGGTTTCTCTCCAGTGTGAATTCTCTGATGTGTTTTAAGGTGGGCCAATTGAGCAAATTGTTGTCCACACTCATCACATCCATAGGGCTTCTCTCCGGTGTGAATTCTCTGATGTGTTTTAAGGTTTCCCTTTGTAGAGAAATGTTGTCCACACTGATCACATCCATAGGGTTTCTCTCCGGTGTGAATTCTCTGATGTATTTTAAGGCTGGCCATGCTGGGGAGGCGTTGTCCACACTTGAAGTCTGGAGTCCACAATCAATCCTGGATGAGTTGTGGGAAACTGACCAAGAACATATGCTTCTTATAGCCTGAGATGGAACCATTCACTGCTTGAATTGATTGGTCAAAGGGGAGAACAATAGAAGCATCTCTCCACCAACCACAACAAACATTTGCATATGCCCCACCCTTCACTCAGGTCATTTGCCCCACCCCTCTCTCCTCCTCAGGTCATGATTTATACACGATTCTAGAAATAAACTATTCTCACTGTAGGCTTCATATTTATTAATGTTCAGGTTTCATTGACATATTGGCATCCCTTTAATCTATATGTGAACAAAGTCAAAGCAAGGCTAATGGAAAATGAGTATACCTGTGTATCCAAAAGTAAGGACACTGTCAGAGTCAAAGCTTATAGTATAGCCACATGTCCCCCCTAAATGTACCATAATAATTTCACAAACCATAATGTTACTTGGATGACCCTAAGAAACTTTAAATGATTGCTATTACAATTTAGTTTACGTCAAACCTTATACAATGACCTAATTCACAACCTAACAATGTGCTGGATTGCTCCAGACATTAATGTGCAAGCTTTGTGCATCAAAACACAAAACACTACTACATAGATAAAATAGTTCTTCAATGGTCATGGCTTATTGGAGAGGGTGTGTGTGTCTGTGTGAACTACAGCAAAAAGTTGGGAGGTTTAGTGCATTATTTCCACATAATTGAATGTTAATGCTATGTCTTATGACTATATCTCTTACAATTAAGAGAAAAAAGCAGAAACCGCAACCAAAGGCAGTGTGAAACAAATTTTGAAACAGTCAGTGTGAAACAATTGTGATTCAAAAGAAAAAAAGGTGATAGCATGTCTGCGATTTTATGGGAGTTTGTGTATGCCGTTTGTCTAACTAACAAAGTATTTGTACAACATAAACATACACAGAGGCGTAAATTAGATTATTGTTAGACTGCACATTTTTCAGATCTACTATTTTGTTTCAAGATATGTTGCTCATTCATTCTCCTGATATTAAGTTTAAAAACAAATGTGACATCATTGAATAAAGTAGAAATACTGTATATTACTATGTGGATCTAAAAGTAAGCTGTTCGTCACATGTTTGGCAGCCTAGCCTAGGGTGTTTCTTTTTTAATCCCAAGGCACACTTTGCACACAAACACACACACACACACACACACACACACACACACACACACACACACACACACACGCACACGCACACACACACACACACTGACAAAACATACCACAACCACTGACGCTAAAATATCTACAAGATCACAACACAATAGTGCACATCGACCACCTGACATTTAACCTATTTATAAAATGCAGATGCCCACTAATTACCAAGCAGAGAATCTACACACTGGCTTCCATTGTCTCCAAGTATCACCAATTTACACATTCTAGTATCTAATTGTTATTGTACACCATTCATTGTCAAAGTAATCTCAAAGGACCCTCAAATCGATTTACATGAAAATAAATCAGTGTGTGTGTGTGTGTGTGTGTGTGTGTGTGTGTGTGTGTGTGTGTGTGTGTGTGTGTGTGTGTGCGTGCGTGCGTGCGTGCGTGCGTGCGTGTGTGTGTGTACTAAAACAAATGTGGTAGCTTTAGTGGTTTAATGCACTATTTCAAAATAATTTAATGTGAACTAATGATTGAATTAAAGATTGAACTAAAGTAAATGTTTCAGTGTGAAACAGACATTTAATTGTAAAAATAAATGAGAGTGCTAGCATACCATAAAGTTAAATTATTTTAAATTGTGCACTGTTTATGCTGTTTAAGTATTCAATCATGCAACGTGAACATACATAGGCTACATGAAGCTGTCACTGTAGATCTAAATTAGATTATTGTTTGACACATTTTTTACTATTTTGTTTCAATATATGTTTCTAATTTATTTTCTTGGTATTAAGTTTAAAGTGAATAAGGCTCATAGTGGTTTTTGATCAACTAATAACTAATACTCATCATTCCAATATGTGTGTACCACATATGCCTTTTGGTGGCAAAGATAATTCGTCCAGCCCATCAGGCCAGGTGTGATTACTACACAGAATCCCTCCCTTCCCCCTATGATATTCATGTTTGATGAAATACAGATTTTAGTATATTACACTACACTATTATACTATTCTATGAAATTCAATCTTTTAGGTTATGTACAAAATGAACTCTTATTTCATGAAACCGAAGTACATATTTTATAATGTAAAGTCACTATGTTGTCTCTGCTATAAAATATTGCATTTCAAGAGATTCTCATTTTAACAACTTCTCTGACCAATATATATATATATATATATATATATATATATATATATATATATATATATATATATATATATTATATATATATATATATATATATATATATATATATATATATATATATAGTCTGAGCTTTATTTCAACTATTTTCTGACTGAGATAGGTTCAATAATAAGAGAGAACCATCAGTTTAAAGTAGAATGATTAATTCGGATATGTGTGTTATCACTCCATAAATGGAGTGATAACACACATAAAGCTACCACAGATTCAAGGCCATCATGTTTTTTCTAGCAATAGGGGTGTATACCTATCCAAAAATCACTATGAGAATTATTCACCTTTTCGGTACAGATGACCCCAAAAATATTCCCATTGCTTCGGTCTAATCCTTTTATTTTTATTTATTTATTTTTTCATCTAAGAAAGACATTTACAATGTCGGATTTTATTGGCTCTGTTTTATGGTGCAGTTTGTTGGATTGGAGACTATTATTATTTCAATTAATTGGATTTTTTTCAAAGGTGGGAGTTGAGAACTTTAGAAAGTAATAACATAATAATACTCTTTCATTCCAGTACTAAGTAAAGAAGTTATGTGCTGATGCAGTTTTGAGTTTCCAACAGTACATGAAGGCGTCCTAAATTAGATTATTGTTAGACTTTTCTGCACTTTTTTGCAGATATACTATTTTGTTTTGAGATATGTTTCTCATGCATTCTCTTGATATTAAGATTAAGAACAACAGATAGTAATGAATGAAGTATACTCCTATGTGGACCTTAAAGTAATGCTGTTCATCACATTTTTGGCATCCTAGGAGATAAACATACAGGTTTGTATCATTGTTGTTATATGTGTTATATGTTATATGAAAATATACAAGCTCACAACACAGCAGTGCATAATGACAATGACATTATGCTTTTTATAAAATGCAGATGTACCACTCAGTACTGAACAGATAATGTACATTGTCTCCAAGTATCACCAATTTACACATTCTAGTATCTTGTCACTTATCTACACCACTGGTGTCAAACATACGGCCCGCAATGATTTGATCTGGCCCCAGGCTTGTAGAGCAAAAATGGCTGAGTCTCTCAAAAAAAGTAAGTCTCTAGCACATTCCTATCAAAAGTTATGGTTGTTTAAAGAAATGCTTCTGAGTTCTCTTCTCTGAGCACTAGTCCGGTAGCTTCACAGCTGAGAGTACTTAATTGATTGGAATGTTGACTCGCAGAGAGTGGAGGGGGGAGGGGAGGAGGGAGGGGGTGTACTGGCGCTGCAAAGTGAGAACTATACTTCAGCAGTAACCTGACTCCGCCAGATGGGGCAGCAGAGAGAGGAGTATTCCCTCCTCCTCTCTCTGCTACACCATCTGGCAGAGTCAGGTTACTTCCAGTATAAGGGTCAGGTCACAGCTTGGCTATTTAAATATAAATACGGGTAAAAATAATAATCCAATTCAGAGTTTAAAAAATATACTGTATTTTAGAAGCATTAGTTATTGTTATTCATCATTATTTTTTAATGTTCAGTGATCCATCACTTCAATAAAAAGCAGGTCTGCATAATTCCATGGGTTGTGTAGCCATTTCCAAATTTCAGCTAAGACAGTATTTGTAAATTATTTTTTTGTATTTGTGAATGGTTAATTGGCGCACTGTAAATAAAAATAGCATCTCCCATAGCAAATCTAGGCTACAAGTATAAAACCAATAATGAAAGTCATTAATAACTATTAATAGCTTCTCTTAAATGAGAATTGCACACCAAAACTTTTTTTTATCTTTATTTGCACATAATTTGTTAGAAAAAAGTGGTCCAGGTGTTATTTTGTGAAAACACTCCTTAATGCCCGTTTCCCCTCTCGCAAAATAGGCTTATAATGGGGCTAATGGGTCAAATGCAAGTTCACCTATATGCATCGCTCCAAAATGCAATTTTCTGCTATATATTGTCTCCCCACCATGTCAGTAGTGTGTTAACCCTCACACTTTCACTTTCACACTTTTGTTTCAGCAATGGTTAAGCCATAAACCATGTGCCACGCCCCCAGCTTTTGAGACACCTGAATCACTGCTGTGCCAAAAGTGATGTGCCCACACTGATCACATCCATAGGGTTTCTCTCCGGTGTGAATTCTCTGGTGGCGTTTAAGATTGGCCATGACAGAAAAGTGTTGCCCACAATGATCACATCCATAGGGTTTCTCGCCAGTGTGAATTATCTGGTGTGACTTAAGGTTGGCCAACTGAGCAAATTGTTGTCCACACTCATCACATCCATAGGGCTTCTCTCCAGTGTGAATTCTCTGGTGTGTTTTAAGGTTTCCCTTTGTAGAGAAATGTTGTCCACACTGATCACACCCATAGGGTTTCTCTCCGGTGTGAATTCTCTGGTGTGTTTTAAGGCTGGACATGCTGGGGAGGCGTTTTCACACTGATCACAGCTGTGGTTCTTTTTCTTAGCTGAGCTTCTTTGTCCATTCCCCTCTGGTAGACCAGGGAAGTCAGATTGATGATTCAACACTGTATTGGAAAAATACAAAAAAGGAAGTAATTGGTTAGGGGTACTTAATGGTACTTAACTTACAACCCATAAACTAATTAACTTACGAAGCATTTTGTTTAACCCATGCTAATATTAAATCACATGACACATGAAAAATACTAGATTAAACTTACAGAGGTCTTGATGATCATCCTGCTGAGCAGAATTGTTCTTGGTGGGGTTCAGAGAGTTCATCTTCACTTGAAGTCTGGAGTCCACAATCAATCCTGGAGGAGTTGTGGGGAACTGACCAAGAACATGTGCTTCTTATAGCCTGAGATGGAACCATTCACTGCTTGAATTGATTGGTCAAAGGGGAGAACAATAGAAGCATCTCTCCACCAACCACAACAAACATTTGCATATGCTCCACCCCTCACTCAGGTCATTTGCTCCACCCCTCTCTCCTCCCCAGGTCATGATTTATACATGATTCTAGAAATCAACTGTTCTCACTGTAGGCTTCATATTTATTAATGTTCAGGTTTCATTGACATATTTGCATCCCTTTAATCTATATGTGAACAAAGTCAAAGCAAGGCTAATGGAAAATGAGTATACCTGTGTATCCAAAAGTAAGGACACTGTCAGAGTCAAAGCTTATAGTATAGCCACATGCCCCCCCCTAAATGTACCATAATAATTTCACAAACAATAATGTTACTTGGATGACCCTAAGAAACTTTAAATGGTTGCTCTTACAATTTAGTTTACGCCAAACCTTATAGATTGACCTAATTCACAACCTAAGAAATTGCTGGATTGCTCCACACATTAATGTGCAAGCTCTGTGTATAAAAACACAAAACACTACTACATAGATGAATTATTCAAGGGTCATGGCACGTTAGAGAGAGAGAGAGAGAGAGAGAGAGAGAGAGAGAGAGAGAGAGAGAGAGAGAGAGAGAGAGAGAGAGAGAGAGAGAGAGAGAGAGAGAGAGAGTGTGTGTGTGTGTGTGTGTGTGTGTGTGTGTGTGTGTGTGTGTGTGCGTGTGCGTGTGCGTGTGCGTGTGCGTGTGCGTGTGCGTGTGTGTGTGCGCGTGCGTGCGTGCGTGCGCGCGCGTGTGTGTGTGTGTGTGTGTGTTTGTTTGTGTGTACTACAGCAACAATTTGGGAGATTTAGTGCATTATTTCCACATAATTGAATGTTAATGGTATGTCATATAAAACAGAAGAGAAACAAAGCAGAAAGCCGCCACCAAAGGGAGTATGGAACGACATTTAATTGTGATTCAAAATAAAAAAAGGAGTGATAACATATCTGCTGTTTCATGGGAGTTTGTTAAAGTTTAATTAGGTTAAATTGTGTATGCTGTTTACATGTCTAACTAACAAAGTATTCATACAACATGAACATACACAGAAGCTCAATGAAAGTGTCACTGTAGGCCTAAATTAGATTATTGTTAGACTGCACATTTTTCAGATATGCTATTTTTTCCCAAGATATGTTGCTCATTCATTCTCCTGATATTAAGTTTAAAACAAAGGTGAGATTATTGAATAAGGTAGAAATACCGTATACTACTGTATACTAATGTGGTTCATCAGATGTTGGGCAGCCTAGCCTAGGGCAGTGTTTCTAAACCAGTTTTAATCCCAAGGCACACTTTTTATTGCCCAAAAATGTCACGGCTCACTGACAAAACATACCACAACCACTGACGCTAAAATGTCTACAAGATCACAACACAATAGTGCACATCGGCCGTCTGACATTTATGTTATTGATAAAATGCAGATGGCCCATTCATTACCAAACAGAGACTCTACACACTGGCTTCCATTGTCTCCAAGTATCACCAATTTACACATTCTAGTACACCATTCATTGTCAAAGTACTCTCAAAGGACCCTCAATTTGATTTACATGAAAATAAATCATTGTATCTATGAGAATTATTCACCTGTTTGGTACTGATGCCCCATATTTGGCGTCCTGGCTCACAGGCTATATTTGCATTCCCAGTCCTGCTTTTGTTAATGTACATTGTAGAGAACTACTAAGTTTTGTTAGTTTTAGGCGCTGTTTGGATAGTGTTTCTGTAAATTTGTGTTACAATTCTACATACATTGATCACATTTTCATGGTGAACTACTAAGAAACAAACAATGTACAACATTGAAAGGAAAAGTGTGTGTGTGTGTGTGTGTGTGTGTGTGTGTGTGTGTGTGTGTGTGTGTGTGTGTGTGTGTGTGTGTGTGTGTGTGTGTGTGTGTGTGTGTGTGTGTGTGTGTACTACAGCAAAAAAGGTGGTAGCTTTAGTGGTTTATTTCAACATAATTTAATAATTTAATTTAACTAATGATTGAACAAAAGATTGAACTAAAGTAAATATTGTATGACTTGAATGACTATGAAACAAAGCGGAAACAAAGCAAAACTAAAGCCAGTGTGAAACAGACATTTAATTGTGATTTAAAATAAATAAGAGTGGTTGCATACCATGAAGGTAAATTATTTTAAATTGTGTACACTGTTTATGCTGTTTAAGTATTCAATCATGAGCATACACAGAGGCTACATAAAGGTGTCACTGTCACTGTATTGTTAGACACATTTTTCAGATATACTATTTTGTTTCAAGGTATATTTCTCATTCATTTCTTGATATTAAATTTAAAGTGAATAAATATGTGATAGCCTTGCACCAGTGGTAGCTTTATGGGTGCTATCATGCATTTTATTGTAATAACACTATAGGCGGAAATTGCATGGGTCAGTATATGAAAGTGAGTGAGAGACAAACCAGCTCGCGCTGCAGATGACACGGTGTATGTACCAGCGTGGTTCCAATGAACAGACTAACGAGGTAGGTGGAGGTAGGTGGAGGTGGGCAGTGACAGCGTGGGAACGTCACGCCCATCCTGCCACAATCACATTAATAAGCATCTGTTCCTGCTTGTAAAGCAATGTTGGCTGTTAATAGGCACGCTATTAACGGCTTATAAATGCGGTCCCCACTTTAAACGAAGTGCCTCCAAAAATGCCTATTAAGTGCTTATAAATGCATTAATAAGCATCTGTTCCTGCTTGTAAAGCAATGTTGGCTGTTAATAGTCACGCTATTAACGGCTTATAAATGCGGTTCCCACATTAAACGAAGTGCCTCCAAAATGCCTATCAACGTGTTTATAAATGCATTGTTAACCGCCTGTCCATGTTTGTAAACAATTTTGAGTTCTTAATAAACACAAGATGAAAGGTTTATAAGTTCTCTTCACCCTCCTGTTTTCACTTTGAACGAAGCACCTTTGGTTTCATAAAGCGTACCATAAATGTTATATAAACAAGTAAGGTGTTTTGTTAATGTCTTATAAATATATTAATAACAGTTATTAAATGTGTGTAGTAAATTCCTTATAAATGTGCACAAACGGTTAGTAAGTGTCTTATAATTAGTTTATAACATTTAATGCAGGTTTTATAAATGTCTCATTAAGTCTTATAAATATCCTAGCAATCTACCTTATAACAAGGAGCCTAATGGTGTAGGTATGTAAAATGATTTATAAATGCATATAAACAAATAATACGGTTATTAAGTGTTTTATAAACATATTAATAAGGTTAATAAGTGCCTTCTAAATTTCCTATTAACAGTTCATAAATGTGTTTGTTAAATTCTTATAAGCAAATAATAACGTTAACAAGTGTCTTATAAATAATTTGTTAACAGTTTTACATGTCTTATTAACAGTTAATGATGTGTTTATTAACACTCCCATAAATGTTTATAAACTATTAATAAGTATCTTGTAACGACCTTATAACAGGTAATACATAGCTTATAAATGTCTTTTAAACGTTAATAAGCACTTATAACAAGGTACATAAGTGTCTTGTAACCTACTTATAAACAGTTAATTCATGTCTTACAAATGTCTTATAAGCGCTTATAAGCGCTTATAACATGTCTTATAAGCCGTTAATAAGCGCTTATAAGCGCTTATAACAAGGACCTTCGTTTAAAGTGTTACCAAAATACCAAATAAAAAAAAGCATGAGAAAAGTAAGTAACTTACAGAGGTCTTGATGATCATCCTGCTGAGCAGAATTGTTGTTGGTGGGGTTCAGAGAGTTCATCTTCACTTGAAGTCTGGAGTCCACAATCAATCCTGGAGGAGTCGTGAGGAACTGACCAATAACATGCTCTTCTTATAGCCTGAGATGGAACCATTCACTGCTTGAATTGATTGGTCAAAGGGGAGAACAATAGAAGCATCTCTCCACCAACCACAACAAACATTTGCATATGCTCCACCCCTCACTTGGGTCATTTGCTCCACCCCTCTCTCCTCCCCATTTAGTCTATATGTGAACAAAGTCAAAACATGGATAATGGGAAATGAGTATACCTCTCCAAAAGTAAGGACACTGAGTCAAAGCTGTACCATAATCATTTCACAATCCATAATGTTACTTGGATGACCCAAAGAAACTTTAAATGATTACTATTAAATTTAGTTCATGTCAAACCTTATAGATTGACCTAATTCACAACCTAATAAAGTTCTGGATTGGTCCACACATTAATGTGCAAGCTCTGTGTATCACAACAGAAAACACTACTACTACTAGAAACAATTAAAATGAAGTTCTTTAGGGGTCATGGCTAGTTGGAGAGGGTGTATGTGTGTCTGTGTGTACTACAGCAAAAAGTTGGGAGGTTTAGTGCATTATTTCCACATAATTGAATGTTAATGATGAACTAAAGTAAATATGCTATGTCTTATAAAAGCAGCAAATACAATTAAGAGAAACAAAGCAGAAAAACACAAACAAAGGCAGTGTGAAACAGAAATTTAATTGTGATTTAAAATAAATAAGAGTGGTAGCATATCTGTTGTTTTCTGGGAGTTAAAATATGTGAAATTGTGCATACTGCTTACATGTCTGACTAAAAAAGTATTCAGTCAATCATTCAGCTTTGACTAGCACAGAGGCTACATGAAGGTGTCACTGTAGGCCTAAATTAGATTATTGTTAGGCTGCACATTTTTCAGGTATACAATTTTGTTTCAAGATATGTTGCTCATTCATTCTCCTGATATCATGTTTAAAAACAAATGTGACATTATGGAATAAAGTAGAAATACTGTATGCTATTATGTGGATCTAAAGGTAATGCTGTTCATCACATGTTTGGCAGCCTAGCCTAGGGCAGTGTTTCTCAACCTTTTTTAATCCAAGGCACACTTTGCATTGCCCAAAAATATCAGGGCTCACACACACACACACACACACACACACACACACACACACACACACACACACACACACACACACACACACACACACACACACACACACCCCCACACACACACACACACACACACACACACACACACACACACACACACACACACACACACACACACACACTGACAAAACATACCATGAACATTGACTGCCTGACACTTATGCCATTTATAAAATGCAGATGCCCACTCATTACCAAACAGAGAATCTACACACTGGCTTCCATTGTCTCCAAGTATCACCAATTTACACATTCTAGTATCTCGTTGTTAATTTACACCATTCATTCTCAAAGTACTCTCATAGTCTTAAGGACCCTCAATTTGATTTACATTAGGCCACACCGTTGCACAATTTCTGCAACCCACAGCTGCATTTTTGTGTCATGATTTGTTCTGTCCAGAATCAATTTGATAACTATTTAATGTTGGCAATAGAGTGACATTCATTTCCCATATACCTTATCTAGTTGTATTTGTTCTGGATTATACCAAGACCCCCATTGAGGACCATATACCATTTTTATGTTTAATGTTAACATCAAATAGGCATACAAGCAACTGAGGTGCTATATTGAGACTCAACAGACTCCAATATGACCTTAGAAGATAGGCTACAAGTCGCAGTGATCATTAAATGCCACTGATTAATCAAATTCAACAATGCACTTTTAGGCCTGGCCTAAGGTTTCTAAAAATCCTGAAACATGTATATAGCAGCATCCAAAATGTGAATGGTAATTGTGTGTAATTACCATCACTAATCAAATCAAAGTAACAAAAGGGCTATGGACACAATTCCCAAAAATCTGGTCAATATTCAAAACAATCACACCATATAGAGTGACCAAGGGTTCACATTCCAGGGATGTTTTATGCACATTTAAAGTAGGACTTGTATACAAGGGTTTAACCAACATGTGCATACATTACATGGAAAAATGAACAGCCTGTCCTGCCAGTCAGCACACTTCTTTGTCACACAAATAGACCTCAAGAAGGACCATTTGGCCTCTAGACTAGACCTATTGTCTTCACAACAAACAGATAGAATGTCAATTTGGTCTCACACCTATACTGTGCTTCAAACATCATGTATACAATGACTCTCAATACTAGTAATGCAAATGCTGGATGGGAATCTCTGGCGTGTTACTCTGTCATGCAGACAAGAAGCATCCTAGAGCGGGATAATATACACCTATAAATTACTATATATCATATTACACATGTCTCTCGAGCTTATTTCAAGCTGTGGTAACTGAAATGACTGCATATAACCAGTCCATGGCATTTCTTCTATTATTTCTGAAGCACTTTAGCTGCAGTATAACATTGCTATGTTTGCTTGCATTTTCATGGGCATTGTATTGCACCAAAATGCTATAATAGGCTACCCATACCAAGGTTAATTGCAGAGGACATGCATTGTATCATGATACGTTACATTCAGCAACATATTAAGTTGATATAGTACATGACATGTTTAGTCACACCAAAACTGGTTCTACCTGGTTCTGTTCTCCAGAAGTCATTTGGAGCAGTCATGAGTGCTTTGGATTTCTAGAGTTACTTGTCCTCTCTGTGCTGATGGATTTGCTGAGATAACACAATGGAGGACAGATGCAGTCCCACTCCCAGTAAAAGACATGAATACAGTTGTCACCACATGCAGTGATGTGGTCTTTTAGATTGATCTTGGTACTTGTAAAAGCCATAGATACTGTAGGTTGTGCATTCCATAGTTCCAAGTTACACGTGAGATGTTAATGTGAGAGGAAAAACAGCAAGGCTGTGCTGTCAAAACACAACACAATAATGCTAATAGTTCACTTGAGTATATTTAAAGCTGTAATAGAAGTATATTTTACTCCTAGTAAACCTTTAAGTATTACCATAGCATACTACGTATACTTCTAAGTTTGCTTACCACTTTGCTTATATCATACTTACAGTACACTACACTGTTTACTTAGCATACTACATACTACTACTATAATATGTTTTATACTTGGAAATATCACTTTGGCTCAGGGGTTTTCAACCGGTGGTCCGGGGACCACCAGTGGTCCCTAAGAGGGTTTGAGGTGGTCCCCAGCTAAGTTGTTTAACCAGATGTAACTCTTGAGGACGTAAAAATGAAACCAAATGGACCCTTGCAGGTCTATTTGGTTTCATTTTCACACTCTCAAGAGTTAAAATGATCATCATCTTAATTAGCCCAAGTCTAAACAACTAGAAGAATAATGTTCAGTTTTGGGGTCTGTGGGGCTAAAATGTCCTCAAATGGTGGTCCGTGGCTCAAATGCTGAATGAATGGTGGACCCTGGTATCAAAAAGGTTGAAAACAACTGCTTTAGCTGTACTTAAAGAACACTTGAAGTAATTAAAAAATACAAGACAACAAAAGAAATCTGCTATTCCGTCATGTATTGCGCCCACTTGCGCAGATCAGCGCACAGAAAATGGTAATATCGTGCAATTCAGATTTTGTCGGATTGTGTTGGCTTTGTTTTCAGGTGCAGTTTGTGGGATTGGAGACTATTATTATTCTAATAAATTGGATCAAAGGTGGGAGTTAAGAACTTGGCAAAGTAATAACATAATATGTAATGTAATGTTAACATAATCTTTGATTCCAGTAATAAGTAAAGAAGTTATGTGCAGGGATGTGCAGATGCACATCCCTGCAGATGCAGTTTTGAGTTTCCTACAGTACATGAATGCATACTAAATTAGATTTTTGTTAGACTGCACTTTTTTGCAGATGTACTATTTTGTTTTGAGATATGTTTCTCATGCATTCTCTTGATATTAAGATTAAGAACAACAGATAGTAATGAATGAAGTATACTCCTATGTGGACCTTAAAGTAATGTTGTTCATCACATTTTTGGCAGCCTAGGAGATAAACATACAGGTTTGTATCATTGCAAAACATACCCCAACACCTGAAGCTGAAAATATACAAGCTCACAACACAACAGTGCATAATGACAATGACATTTTGCTTTTTATAAAATGCAGATGTACCACTCAGTACTGAACAGATAATGTACATTGTCTCCAAGTATCACCAATTTACACATTCTAGTATCTTGTTGTTGATCTACACCATTCATTCTCAAAGTACTTATAGTCAATTTGATTTACATCAGGCTACACAATTGCATATATTTTACTTCTGCAACCCACAGCTGCATTTTTGAAAAGGCATGATTGGTTCTGTCCAGAATTCCAGTCAAATCAAATCACTACATGCAGTGATTTAGTGGAATTTCAATGTAATGTGTCCCATAACAGCACATGCTGTAAACATAATTGTATGTGTGTTAATGCCATCCAACTGCTGAACTGTGCTTTAGTGTGTGTGTGTGTGTGTGTGTGTGTGTGTGTGTGTGTGTGTGTGTGTGTGTGTGTGTGTGTGTGTGTGTGTGTGTGTGTGTGTGTGTGTGTGAGAATAAGAATAGAGGATAATAATGCACTTGGATATCAAGACCTTTATTTCAACCTGCAGCATTTGTGTGACATGTTTAGTATACATTAAAACAGCCATACAGTATAATCAATTCATGAAATACAGTCAATACATCACATCAATGCATTTAAATCATATCTCTGAACATTCTCAAGCCGGTGAATAAGAACAAAAAGAGAAGAGGTACTTTACAGAATGGTAAGTCTACTTTCAACAAATCCAAACATCAATAAAAAAGTATCATCATCCAACACTATTACATGGAGGAGCTAATCTTGTCATAGTGTTCACACTAAACTCTGGGGTTTCTCACCAGTGTGAATTCTCTGGTGTCTTTTAAGGTGGGCCAATTGAGAGAAGTGTTGTCCACAATGATCACATCCATAGGGTTTCTCGCCAGTGTGAATTCTCTGGTGTGTTTTAAGGCTGGCCAATTGAGAGAAGTGTTGTCCACAATGATCACATCCATAGGGTTTCTCGCCAGTGTGAATTCTCTGGTGTGTTTTAAGCTGGGACAATCGAGCGAATTGTTGTCCACACTGATCACATCCATAGGGTTTCTCTCCAGTGTGAATTCTCTGGTGTGTTTTAAGGTGAGCCAATTGAGAGAAGTGTTGTCCACAATGATCACATCCATAGGGTTTCTCGCCAGTGTGAATTCTCTGGTGTGTTTTAAGGCTGGCCAATTGAGAGAAGTGTTGTCCACAATGATCACATCCATAGGGTTTCTCGCCAGTGTGAATTCTCTGGTGTGTTTTAAGCTGGGACAATCGAGCGAATTGTTGTCCACACTGATCACATCCATAGGGTTTCTCTCCAGTGTGAATCCTCTGGTGTGATTTAAGGTGGGCCAATTGAGAGAAGTGTTTTCCACAATGATCACATCCATAGGGTTTCTCACCAGTGTGAATTCTCTGGTGTGATTTAAGGCTGGCCAGTTGAGCAAATTGTTGCCCACACTGATCACATGCATAAGGTTTCTCTCCGGTGTGAATTCTCTGATGTGTTTTAAGCACAGATTTGTGAGAGAAGCGATGTCCACACTGATCACATTCATAGGGTTTCTCTCTAGTATGTACTTTGTGATGACTTTTAAGGTTGTCTCTAGTATGTACTTTCTGATGGCTTTTAAGATTTCCCTTCGTAGAGAAATGTTGTCCACAATGATCACATCCATAGGGTTTCTCACCAGTGTGAATTCTCTGGTGTCTTTTAAGGTGGGCCAATTGAGCAAATTGTTGTCCACACTCATCACATCCATAGGGCTTCTCTCCGGTGTGAATTCTCTGATGTGTTTTAAGGTTTCCCTTTGTAGAAAAATGTTGTCCACACTGATCACAGCCATAGGGTTTCTCTCCGGTGTGAATTCTCTGATGTATTTTAAGGCTGGCCATGCTGGGGAGGCGTTGTCCACACTTGAAGTCTGGAGTCCACAATCAATCCTGGAGGAGTTGTGGGAAACTGACCAAGAACATATCCTTCTTATAGCCTGAGATGGAACCATTCACTGCTTGAATTGATTGGTCAAAGGGGAGAACAATAGAAGCATCTCTCCACCAACCACAACAAACATTTGCATATGCTCCACCCCTCACTCAGGTCATTTGCTCCACCCCTCTCTCCTCCTCAGGTCATGATTTATACATGATTCTAGAAATCAACTGTTAACAGTGTAGGCTTCATATTTATTAATGTTCAGGTTTCATTGACATATTTGCATCCCTTTAATCTATATGTGAACAAAGTCAAAGCAAGGCTAATGGAAAATGAGTATACCTGTGTATCCAAAAGTAAGGACACTGTCAGAGTCCAAGCTTATAGTATAGCCACATGCCCCCCACTTGGATGACCACAAGAAACTTTAAATGGTTGCTCTTACAATTTAGTTTACGCCAAACCTTATAGATTGGCCTAATTCACAACCTAAGAAATCGCTGGATTGCTCCACACATGAATGTGCAAGCTCTGTGTATAAGAACACAAAACACTACTACATAGATGAAAATAGTTCTACATAGATGAAAATAGTTCTTCAAGGGTCATGGCATGTTAGAGAGAGACTCTGTGTGTGTGTGTGTGTGTGTGTGTGTGTGTGTGTGTGTGTGTGTGTGTGTGTGTGTGTGTGTGTGTGTGTGTGTGTGTGTGTGTGTGTGTGTGTGCACTACAGCAAAAAGTTGGGAGATTTAGTGCATTATTTCCACATAATTGAATGTTAATGGTATGTCATATAAAAACAGCAAATACAATTAAGAGAAACAAAGCAGAAAGCCGCCACCAAAGGGAGTGTGGAACAGACATTTAATTGTGATTCAAAAGAAAAAAGAGTGATAGCATATCTGCTGTTTCATGGGAGTTTGTTAAACTTTATGTTAAATTGTGTATGCTGTTTACATGTCTAACTAACAAAGCATTCATACAACATGAACATACACAGAGGCTCAATGAAGGTGTCACTCTAGGCCTAAATTAGATTATTGTTAGACTGCACATTTTTCAGATATGCTATTTTTTTCCAAGATATGTTGCTCATTCATTCTCCTGATATTAAGTTTAAAACAAATGTGACATTATTGAATAAGGTAGAAATACTGTATACTACTATGTGGATCTAAAGGTAATGCTGTTCATCACATGTTTGGCAGCCTAGCCTAGGGCAGTGTTTCTCAACCTTTTTAATCCCAAGGCACACTTTTCATTGCCCAAAAATATCAGGGCTCACACACACTGACAAAACATACCACAACCACTGACGCTAAAATATCTACAAGATCACAACACAATAGTGCACATCGACCACCTGACATTTATGCTATTTATAAAATGCAGATGGCCCACTCATTACCAAACAGAGAATCTACACACTGGCTTCCATTGTCTCCAAGTATCACCAATTTACACATTCTAGTATCTCGTTGTCAGTGATGGGGATAACGCCGTTATTGATAACTTCGTTACGTAATCAGATTAGTTTTATTAGTAACGGAGTAAACCTAACGAGTTATTTTTGCAATTTAGTAGTTAGTTACTTAGTTACATTTCCAAAAAAGTAACTCGTTACTATAGTTCGTCGCAATTCATTTTCTTGAGATTGCTCGGTGTTGTAGCGTATATTCCTCCTTCTGTTATGGTAGAATAAGCCGACTGCACGTTGTGGCTTCATCCTTCTGCAAGTGATGTGCGTAGTTTACATTTTCTGTCTGCACATCCTGTAAATCCGCCTAAGAAATAATAGTAAACCTACTGTCTAGCTTGTGTCTAGTTATACTCTAGTATGAATCTTTTATTTTGAAAAGGAAGAAAGAGAGGAAGTCCGCTGGCTGCTTGCGTAGTGAGCAGCTACTGTAGCCGCGACTTGCTAAAAGTCTTGTAAACAATGACGCCGTACACTTTTGGATTAACTTTTGGGATTAACACGCGCACTCTCGATTGGGAATCGGCTATAAACTCTGGCTGCGTTAGGTGAGTAATGTTTAATTCATTGTTTGGCCGCCGTGCCTTGTTTATATAGACTACTGTAGTTGGAGCTGCCGCGCGCAGCATGGAGAGGGCATCATCATGCTATCTGACTGGTTGTACTGCGTACAGCATAATATTGTCTGTAGGACTACGGTGGATCTGACATAGCCTACTTTGTAGCAACCTAGTTCATAGTGGGTGATGGGTGACATGGTGTCACTGTTGACTAAGTTGTTGTCGGTGGTGGTGGTTCATGTGTGCAACATCTCAACTCATGCACTGGTAATACAATGCAACTAAATTGTGCATACATTAAAAACAAAGAGAAAAGGAGTATTTTAATTGTGTTCAGGAACGGAAAATAACGGAAAATAATCTATTACGTTACTTTTTATAGAAAGTAACTTGTAACGTAACGAGATTAGTTTTAGGGGGCAGTAGTCCAATAACCTAACGTCGTTAGTTTATAAAGTAACGATACCCAACACTGCTCGTTGTTAATGTACACCATTCATTGTCAAAGTACTCTCAAAGGACCCTCAAATTGATTTACATGAAAATAGCTTTAGTGGTTTAATGCACTATTTCAAAATAATTTAATGTGAACTAATGATTGAATTAAAGATTGAACTAAAGTAAATATAATATAACTTCAATGACTATGAAACAAAGCAGAAAAACAACTAAAGCCAGTGTGAAACAGACATTTAATTGTAAAAATAAATAAGAGTGGTAGCATACCATAAAGTTAAATTATTTTAAATTGTGTACACTGTTTATGCTGTTTAAGTATTCAATCATGCAACATGAGAGGCTACATGAAGCTGTCTCTGTAGATCTAAATTAGATTATTGTTTGACACATTTTTCAGATATACTATTTTGTTTCAAGATATGTTTCTAATTTATTTTCTTGATATTAAGTTTAAAGTGAATAAGGCTCATAGTGGTTTTTGATCAACTAACAACTAATACTCATCATTCCAATATGTGTGTTACCACATATGCCTTTTGATGGCAAAGATAATTCGTCCAGCCCATCAGGCCAGGTGTGAATACTACTTCAGTCACAGAATCCCTCCCTTCCCCCAATGATATTCATGTTTGATAAAATACAGATTTTAGTATATTACACTACTCTATTACACTATTCTATGAATTTCAATCTTTTAGGTTATGCACAAAATGAACTTTTCTTTGATGAAACCGAAGTACATCTTTTATAATGTAAAGTCACTATGTTGTCACTGCCTATAAAATATTGCATTTCAAGAGATTCTCATTTTAACAACTTTTCTGACCAATATATATAGTCTGAGCTTTATTTCAACTATTTTCTGACTGAGATAGGTTCAATAATAAGAGAGAACCATCAGTTCGAAGTAGAATGATTAATTCGATTTTGAAAACTGTATTTTCACATGTTATGTGTGTTATCACTCCAGTGATAACACACATAAAACGGGTAATAATAATAATCCAATTCAATCCAATTCAATCCAATCCAATTCCAATTCAAATATACTGTATTTTAGAAGCATTAGTTATTGTTATTCATCATTATTTTTTAATGTTCGATGATCCATCACCTCAATAAAAAGCAGGTCTGCATATTTCCATGGGTTGTGTAGCCATTCCAAATTTCAGCTAAGACACTATTTGAAATTTATTTTTTTGTATTTTTGACTGGTTTATTGGCGCACTGTAAATAAAAATAGCATCTCCCATAGCAAATGTCTTAATCTAGGCTACAAGTATAAAACCAATAATGAAAGTCATTAATAACTATTAATAGCTACTCTTAATAATAAACTTGATTGTGTGATATCCTGTAGCGTAGAAGTTACGGCTGTGTACGTAAACATGCGTGTGCATGCTTGCAGTCTGTGACTGGCACCGCAGTGCTCCGGCCCCCATGAAGTCACATTAAGTCCAATGCGGCCCCCACCCCAAAATGAGGGACATGTTTGACACCCCTGGTGTAGAGTGACCAAGGGTTCACATTCCAGGGATGTTTTATGCACATTTAAAGTAGGACTTGTATACAATTAAGGGTTTAACCAAAATGTGCATACATTACATGGAAAAATGAACAGCCTGTCCTGCCAGTCAGCACACTTCTTTGTCCCACAAATAGGCCTCAAGAAGGACCATTTGGCCTCTAGACTAGAGCTCTTGTCTTTACAACACACAAATAGAATAGAATTAATTTGGTGATCTACACCATTCATTCTGAAAGTATCTTCAAAGGACCCTCAATTTGATTTACACCAGGCTACACAATTGCATATATTTTACTTCTGCAACCCACAGCTGCTTTTTGTAAAGGCATGATTGGTTCTGTCCAGAATGTCTTTAATAACTATTTAATGTTCGTAAGACAGCGGTAATCCTGTTCCCATACCAATTCTTGTCAACAGTATCTAGTTGCAATAGATTATACCAAGACCCCACATTGAGCACTATACACAATTTGTATGTTTAATGTGACATCTGTAAAAGGTGAATGTAGTTCCACTCCCAGTCAAATAAACTTGACTCCCAGTCAAATCAAATCACTACATGCAGTGATTTAGTAGAATGCCAATGTAATGTGTCCCATAACCAACATATGATGCACATAATTTTGCATGAGTATGTGTGTCAATGCCACCCAACTTCTGTACTGTGTGTGTGTGTGGTTGTGTGTGTGTGTGTTGTGTGTGTGTGTGTGTGTGTGTGTGTGTGTGTGTGTGTGTGTGTGTGTGTGTGCATATAAGAATAGAGAATACGAATGCACTTGATATTAAGAGCTTTATTTTGCTGCATAATGTTTGTGTAACATGTTTAGTACACATAACAGCCATAATATCAATTCATGAAATGAAATATGCAGGGTCAGAAGCAAAAATACAGTCAATACATAGTGATGCATTTAAATCATATCTCTGAACATTCTGACAAACATACCACAACCACTGACGCTAAAATATCTACAAGATCACAACACAATAGTGCACATCGACCGCTGACATTCATGCTATTTATAAATGCAGATGGCCCACTCATTACCAAACAGAGAATCTACACACTGGCTTCCATTGTCTCCAAGTATCACCATTTTAACATTCTAGTATCTCGTCGTAAATCAAATTGAGGGTCCGTTGAAAGTACTTCAGGCAATATGAGCTTGGGGAAGGAACAGCTGTTTATGGTGAAAAGTACCGTAATTTCCGCCTGAGATGGAACCATTACCTGCTTGGATTGATTGTTCAAAGGGGAGAACAATAGAAGCATCTATCCACCAACCACTGCCCTCCACCCCTCACTCAGGTCATTTGCTCCACCCCTTCTCTCCTCCCCAGTTCATGATTTATACATGATTACAGAAATCAACTGTTAACAACCTCAGTATTTCACAAATTCATAATGTTATTTGGATGACCCTAAGATACTAAAATGATCACTAGTACAATTTAGTTTGTGTCAAAACCTTATAGATTGGCCCGATTCACAACCTTCAAGGGTCAAGGGCGGGTATGGTGGGGGGTGGGTATGGTATGACTTTTACAACAACAGAACAAAGACGAACTAAAGGCAGTGTGAAACAGAAATTTATTGTGATTCAAAGAAACAAGGAGTGATAGCATATCTGCTGCTTTCTGGGACTTTGATAATGTTTAATTATGTGAAATTGTGTATGCTGTTTACATGTCTAAAACACAAAGTATTCATACAACATAAACATACACAGAGGCTACATGAAGGTGTCACTGTAGGCCTAAATTAGATTAGTGTTAGACTGCACATTTTTCAGATATACTGTGTTGTTTCAAGATATGTTGCTCATTCATTCTCATGATAATACGTTTAAAAACAAATGTGACATCATTGAACAAGCGTTTATAAACGCTTATTAACGGCTTATACAATTAATGATATGTAATCACAGTCTCTAATCAAAATCAAAGTTAAAAAAGGCTATTCAGAAAAATCTGGTCACCATTCAAAACAATCACACCGTGTAGAGTGACCAAGGGTTCACATTCCAGGGATGTTTTATGCACATTTAAAGTAGGACTTGTATACAAGGGTGTAACCAAAATGTGCATACATTACATGGAAAAATGAACAGCCTGTCCTGCCAGTCAGCACACTTCTTTGTCACACAAATAGACCTCAAGAAGGACCATTTGGCCTCTAGACTAGACCTATTGTCTTCACAACACACAGATAGAATGTTAATTTGGTCTCACACCTAACTGTGCTTCAAACATCAAGTATACAATGACTCTCAATACTAGTAATGCAAATGCTGGATGAAATGCTGGATGGACCCTTGCGGGTCCAGTGGTTTCATTTTCACACTGTCAAGAGTTAAAATGATCATCGTAATTAGAACAAGTCTAAACAACTAGAAGATTAATGTTCATGGACAGAAGCAAAATAAATCTTTAGTTTTGGGGTCTGTGGGGCTAAAATGTCCTCAAATGGTGGTCCGTGGCTCAAATGCTAAATAAATGGTGGGCCCTGGTAGCAAAAAGGGTTGAAAACAACTGCTTTAGCTGTACTTAAAGAACACTTGAAGTTCACATTGTGTGTAAAATATAATAAAATATATATATAAAAAATGGTAAACTTAATGTACAAAACACTGTCATATGGTGTACAATCTTATAAATCAGACTAACTTTCTGCATGAGTACGAACATGAATGGCACAGGTTTAACATTTCACTTTTCTTCTATGGCCCTGTGTGTAACTAATGCAGAGCCGATATACTGTAGGCCTGGCTGGGCAGGAAGGAATGCCCCCCTGATTGCCCATATGAAGGAGCTGTACTATACAATTTTTGCCTGCCCCCCCAATTGGGAAAGGTTACATCCAGGTCTGAGCCGAGAGAAAGAAATGCAGAGAGAGAAAGTTGAAGAGCACATTCCGTCCCCACGCCTCAAGCCTGTAGCGCATACTCTGTGTAACACGGGTGGATTAATGTTCTGCCTGCATCGCACTAGACACTAGACTAGACTAGACAAGACAGCTTTAATAATACGGTGTACAGTCTTATATGAATCAGACTAACTTTCTGCAGGAGTATGGACATAATTGGCACAGGTTAAACTTTCACTTTTACATTGCCCTGACTTACATCCCCAGGTAAATAAAAAATGGAATTGCAAACAGAACAAATGTGTAGGAAAAACTAAAATACAAGGCTAATTCGAACTACTTTCTTGGACACAACGCCAAGATTGTTGCACTTCTTTCGTATGACCCTCCGTACAGCTTGAATGGTGATGTCATTGTTCATTGCCAGGACATGACTTGAGAACACACAAGAAAATAAAAAGAAAACATAATAACTAAATAATAACTTTTTTTCTTAATATTAAGTTTAAAAAATGTGATCACATCGAATATGGGTCTAAAGGTACAATTATATCACGGGCACGCACACAAAAGTAATGCTGTCTCCTCGTTACTTTTAGGTAATGTTGTCACACATCACATGTTTGGCAGCCTAGGGACAGAAGTATCATCGTGTATCATTGTTTATAGTACAGCCTGGCAAAACATACCCTAACTCCTGAAGCTGAAAACCTACAAGCTCACAAAAAATAGTGTACAATGGCATTATGTGTTTTATAAAATACAGATGTCTGTGTGTGGTGTGTGTGGTGAGTGTGTGTGTGTGTGTGTGTGTGTGTGGTGTGTGTGTTGTGAGAGAGAGAGAGAGAGAGAGGAGAGAGAGAGAGAGAGAGAGAGGAGAGGAGAGAAGAGAGAGAGAGAGAGAAGAGAGAGAGAAGGAGAAATGCAATTGAATATATAGACCTTTATTTCAATCTGCAGCATGTGCAACAAGTTTAGTATACATTATAACAGCCATGTAATCAATTCATGAAATGAAACATAGATGGTCAGAAGCAAAATACAGTAAATACATAGTGATGCATTTAAATCATATCTGTGAACATTCTCAAGCCGGTGAATAAGAACAAAAAGAGAAGGGGTGATTTACAGGATGTTAAGTCTACTTTCAACAAATCAAAATTAAAAAAAAGTATCATCATCCAACACTATTACATGGGGCTTATCTCGTCATAGTGTTCACACTAAACTCTGAGGTTTCTCACCAGTGTGAATTCTCTGGTGTCTTTTAAGGCTGGCCAATTGAGAGAAATGTTGTCCACACTGATCACATCCATAGGGTTTCTCTCCAGTGTGAATTCTCTGGTGTCTTTTAAGGTGGGCCAATCGAGAGAAGTGTTTTCACACTGATCACATCCATATGGTTTTCTCTCCAGTGTGAATCCTCTGGTGTGTTTTAAAGGTTCCCTTTGTAGAGAAATGTTGTCCACAATGAAAACATCCATAGGGTTTCTCATCAGTGTGAATTCTCTGGTGTCTTTTAAGGTGGGCCAATTGAGAAAAGCATTGTCCACAATGAAACACATCCAAAGGGTTTCTCGCCCGTGTGAATTCACTGGTGTGATTTAAGGTAGGACAGTTGAGCAAATTGTTGCGCACACTGATCACATGCCATAAGGTTTCTCTCCGGTGTGAATTCTCTGGTGTGTTTTAAGGCTGGACAATTGCATTAAATTGTTGTCCCACAGCCATCACATCCATAAGGCTTCTCTCCGGTGTGAATTCTCTGATGTATTTTAAGGTGTGCCTTTGTAGAGAAATGTTGTCCACACTCATCACATCCATAGGTTTCTCTCCAGTGTGAATCCTCTGATGTATTTTAAGGCTGGACATGCTGGGGAAGCGTTTTCCACACTGATCACAGCTGTGGTTCTTTTGCTTAGCTGAGCTTCTTTTGTCCATTCCCTCTGGTAGACCAGGAAGCCCGACTGATTCAACACTGAAATGGAAACAATAAAAGAGGAAATTTGTTTAGGGGTACTTAATGGTACTTAACTTACAACACATCAGCTAGTTAATTGGGGTTCATACGAAGCATTTTTGTTAAAACCTGTGAATCAAAACACATGAAAAATCCAGATTAAAAAGCATGAGAGAAGTAAGCAACTTACAGTCTTGATGTTCATTGATGATCATCTGCTGAGCAGAATTGTTCTTGGTGGGGTTCAGAGAGTTCATCTTCACTTGAAGTCTGGAGTCCACAATCAATCCTGGAGGAGTTGTGGGAAACTGACCAATAACATGCTCTTCTTATAGCCTGAGATGGAACCATTCACTGCTTGAATTGATTGGTCAAAGGGGAGAACAATAGAAGCATCTCTCCACCAACCACAACAAACATTTGCATATGCTCCACCCCTCTCAGGTCATTTGCTCCACCCCTCTCTCCTCCCCAGGTCATGATTTATACATGATTCTAGAAATCAACTGTTAACAGTGTAGGCTTCATATTTATTAATGTTCAGGTTTCATTGACATATTGGCATCCCTTTAATCTATATTGAACAAAGTCAAAGCAAGGCTAATGCGAAATGAGTATACCTGTGTACCAAAAAGTAAGGACACTGTCAGAGTCCAAGCTTATAGTATAGCCACATGTTCCCTCTATATTACCATAATCATTTCACAAACCATAATGTTACCTGGATGACCTAAGAAACTTTAAATGATTGCTATTACAATTTATTTTATGTCAAACCTTATACACAACCTAACAATGTGCTGGATTGCTCTAGACATTAATGTGCAACTTTGTGCATCAAAACACAAAACACTGCTACATAGATAAAATAGTTATTCATGGTCATGGCTCATTGGATAGGGTGTGTGTGTGTGTGTGTGTGTGTGTGTGTGTGTGTGTGTGTGTGTGTGTGTGTGTGTGTGTGTGTGTGTTGGTGTGTGTGTGTGTGTGTGTGTGTTGTGTGTGTGTGGCGTGCAATATTTCCACATAATTGAATGCTAATGCTATGTCTTATGAATATAGCTCTTACAATTAAGAGAAAAAAGTAGAAAAACCACAACCAAAGGCAGTGTAAAACAGAAATGTAAGTGTGATTCTAAAGAAAAAATCACACCCGTGTGAAATGAAGTGCTGCGTGTGTGGCTACAGTATACTAAAACACACTTTGTCCCATTGTGCTTGTTTCTCTGAACATGGCAACATCAACAATACACACTTCGTCCCATTGTGCTTGTTTCTCTGAACATGGCAACATCAACATGACTCCACGCATGCAGGCAGGGACAGACAGACAGACAGACAGACACACAGACACACAGACACACACACACATCTTGTACATCGTCTAAGGGAAGTGCTTGGCAGCACTTCAAAAAGGATGATAGCCTATCTGCTGTTTTATGGGAGTTTGTTAAAGTTTAATTATGTTAAATTGTTTATTGTTGTTGTTGTTATTGTTTACATGTCTAACTAAGGAGTCAATCGAAGAGGCGTACGAACGCAAGAAACTGCGCTACTCCGACCTGGCGGCCGAGGCAGAGGACAGGGGGTGGAAGGCAAGGGTGCGCCTGGTGGAGGTGGGTTGTAGGGGCTTTGTGGCCACCTCCACAGTGAAGTTCCTCAGGGAGGTTGGAGTCAGGGGGCAGGCGCACAGGCAGGCCATCAAGGAGCTGGCCAACACCGCCGAGCGGACGAGCCATTGGCTGTGGCTGAAAAGGAGCAACACCAGCTGGGCTGTGAAGGCAAAAACTTAGCCCTGGGACACACACCCAGGTCTGATCAACCTGTGGTGGGCCTGCCTTTGTTGAGGGCGTATTGTGCTAAGTGGCCGAAACGCCCCGTGATCTGAGGACACAACTGACGATGTGTCCCAGTGGCTAACCAAGGCCGTAAAGCAGCAGCTCCTTTCCACTCAGGTATGCGGTCAGGCGCAAGCTTGGCTCAGGGAGGAGGACGCCCCTGCCATGCATAGTCCCAGGGGATCGTACCACCTAGTCCTTTAATTGATTCATTCTAACTAACAATGCATTTATACAACATAAACATACACATAGGCCTAAATTAGATCTACTATTTTGTTTCAAGATATGTTGCTCATTCATTCTCCTGATATTAAGTTTAAAAACAAATGTGACATCATTGATTAAAGTAGAAATACTGTATACTACAAGTGGATTTAAAGGTAATGCTGTTCATCACGTTTGGCAGCCTAGCTAGGGTGTTTCTCAACCATTTTTAATCCCAAGGCACACTTTGCATTGCCCAAAAATATCAGGGCTCACACACACACACACACACACACACACACACACACACACACACACACACACACACACACACACACACACACACACACACACACACACACACACACACTCTCTGACGAAACATACACAACCACTGACGCTAAAAATATCTTCAAGATCACAACACAATAGGTCACACAGGTGGGCCAATTGAGCAAATTGTTGTCCCACACTCATCACATCCTAGGGCTTCCTCTCCGGTGTGAATTCTCTGATGTGTTAAGGTTTCCCTTTGTAGATAAATGTTGTCCACACTGATCACAGCCATAGGGTTTCTCTCCGGTGTGAATTCTCTGATGTATTTTAAGGCTGGCCATGCTGGGGAGGCGTTGTCCACACTTGAAGTCTGGAGTCCACAATCAATCCTGGGAGGAGTTGTGGAAACTGACCAAGAACATATCCTTCTTATAGTCTGAATGGAACTGGAAAAAACCATTCACTGCTTGAATTGATTGGTCAAAGGGGAGACAATAGAAGCATCTCTCCACCAACCACAACAAACATTTTGCATATGCTCCACCCTCACTCAGGTCATTTTGCTCCACCCCTCTCTCCTTCTCAGGTCATATTTATACATGATTCTAGAAATCAACTGTAACAGTGTAGGCTTCATATTTATTATGTTCAGTTTCATTGACATATTTGCATCCCTTTAATCTATATGTGAACAAAGTCAAAGCAAGGCTAATGAAAATGAGTATACCTGTGCATCCAAAAGTAAGGACACTGTCAGTGTCCAAGCTTATAGTATAGCCACATGCCCCACCACTTGGATGACCACAAAAAACTTTAATGGTTGCTCTTACATTTAGTTTACGCCAAACCTTATAGATTGGCCTAATTCACAACCTAAGAAATCGCTGGATTGCTCCACACATGAATGTGCAAGCTCTGTGTATAAGAACACAAAACACTACTACATAGATGAAAATAGTTCTACATAGATGAAAATAGTTCTTCAAGGGTCATGGCATGTTAGAGAGAGACTCTGTTGTGTGGTTGTGTGTGTGTGTGTGTGTGTGGTGTGTGTGTGTGTGTGTGTTGTGTGTGTGTGTGTGTGTGTGTGTGTGCACTACAGCAAAAAAGTTGGGAGATTTAGTGCATTATTTCCACATAATTTAATCTTAATGGTATGTCATATAAAAACAGCAAATACAATTAAGAAAAACAAAGCAGAAAGCCACCGCCATAGGGAGTGTGGAACAGACATTTAATTGTGATTCAAAAGAAAAAAGAGTGATAGCATATCTGCTGTTTCATGGAGTTTGTTAAACTTTATGTTAAATTGTGTATGCTGTTTACATGTCTAACTAAACAAAGCATTCATACAACATGAACATACACAGAGGCTCAATGAAGGTGTCACTCTAGGCCTAAATTAGATTATTGTTAGACTGCACATTTTTCAGATATGTATTTTTTTCCAAGATATGTTGCTCATTCATTCTCCTGATATTAAGTTTAAAAACAAATGTGACATTATTGAATAAGGTAGAAATACTGTATACTACTATGTGGATCTAAAGGTAATGCGTTCATCACATGTTTGGCAGCCTAGCCTAGGGCAGTGTTTCTCAACCTTTAATCCCAAGGCAACACTTTTAATGCCCAAAAATATCAGGGCTCACACACACTGACAAAACATACCACAACCACTGACGCTAAAATATCTACAATATCACAACACAATAGTGCACATCGACCACCTGACATTTATGCTATTTATAAAATGCAGATGGCCCACTCATTACCAACCAGAGAATCTACAC
>CM076968.1:926709-955015 GCA_039105355.1 Benthosema pterotum
TCAATTTGATTTACATTAGGCCACACATTTGCACAATTTCTGCAACCCACAGCTGTGTTTTTGTGTCTGCATGATTTGTTCAGTCCACAATTAATTTGATAACTATTTAATGATGGCAATAGAGTGACATTCATTTCCCATACACCTTATCTAGTTGTATTTGTTTTGGGTTATACCAAGACCCCCATTGAGGACCATATACCATTTTTATGTTTAATTTTAACATTCATAAAATAGCCATACAAGCAACTGAGGTGTTATATTGAGACTCGGCTAAGGTTTCTAAAAAAAGTTGAAATATATAGCAGCATCCAAAATTTTGAATTCTGGAATATTGTACATACTGTACAGAATCCAAAAATGGATTCCCGGCCTGAATGGTAATGATTTGTATAATTAATCACCATCACTAATCAAAATCTAAGTAACAAAAAGGCTATGGACACCATTCACAAAAATCTGGTCACCATTCAAAACAATCACACCATATAGAGTGACCAAGGGTTCACATTCCAGGGATGTTTTATGCACATTTAAAGTAGGACTTGTATACAAGGGTGTAACCAAAACGTGCATACATTACATGGAAAAGTGAACAGCCTTTCCTGCCAGTCAGCACACTTCTTTGTCACACAAATAGACCTCAAGAAGGACCATTTGGCCTCTAGACTCTTTTGTCTTCACAACACAGAAATAGGATGTTAATTTGTTCTCACACCTATACTGTGCTTCAAACATCAAGTATACAATGACTCTTGTCTCTCAATACTAGTAATGCAAATGCTGGATGGGAATCTCTGATATGTTACTGTGTCATGTAGACAAGAATCCTCCTAGAGCAGGGGTGTCCAAAAGGTAGATGGTGATCTACCAGTAGATCACACAGGCTGTGCAGGTAGATCACATGACAGTCCCCCCAGCACTTGGACCCTTATAGATATGTAACTCTTGAAAGCGTTAAAATGAAACCAAATGGACCCTTCCAAGTCCATTTGTTTTCATTTTACCGCACTCAAGAATTAAATTATATTTAAACATCTGAATTGCGTAATTTTCAAGAGTCCACACAACTAGAAAATGGAGAACAATTGTTATTTTGACCGACGTATTCTCTTTCGCAATTGTGGACAAAAACGTCCAAAAGTTCTTAGTTTTGGGTGCAAGAAACTAGACTCAACATCAAACTGTCAGCTCAAATTCATTAATTATAAGTGCATTATTCTTAAACACTAAGCTCAAACTGGCGAAAATAAAAAGAAATCTGCTATTCCGTCATGTATTGCGCCCACGTGCAGTTTTGAGTTTCCTACAGTACATGAAGGTGTCCTAAATTCACCAATTTACACATTCTAGTAGCTTGCCGTTGATCTACACCATTCATTCTCAAAGTACTTATAGTCATTTGATTTACATCAGGCTACACAATGGCATATATTTTACTTCTGCAACCCACAGCTGCATTTTTGAAAAGGTTGCAATAGATTATACCAAGACCCCACATTGAGCACTATACACAATTTGTATGTTTAATGTGACATCTGTAAAAGGTGAATGTAGTTCCACTCCCAGTCAAATAAACTCGACTCCCAGTCAAATTAAATCACTACATGCAGTGATTTAGTGGAATTTCAATGTAATGTGTCCCATAACAGCACATGATGTAAACATAATTGTATGTGTGTCAATGCCATCCAACTGCTGAACTGTGCTTTAGTGGTGTGTGTGTGTGTGGTGTGTGTGTGTGTGTGTGTGTGGTGTGTGTGTGTGTGTGTGTGTGTGTGTGTGTGTGTGTGTGTGTGTGTGTGTTATAAGAATAGAGGATAATAATGCACCTGAATATCAAGACCTTTATTTCGACCTGCAGCATTTGTGTGACATGTTTAGTATACATTAAAACAGCCATACAGTATGATCAATTCATGAAATACAGTCAATACATCACATCAATGCATTTAAATCATATCTCTGAACATTCTCAAGCCGGTGAAAAAGAACAAAAAGAGAAGAGGTACTTTACAGAATGTTAAGTCTACTTTCAACAAATCCGAACATGAATAAAAAAAGCATCATCATCCAACACTATTACATGGAGGAGCTAATCTCGTCATAGTGTTCACACTAAACTCTGAGGTTTCTCACCAGTGTGAATTCTCTGGTGTCTTTTAAGGTTGGCCAATTGAGAGAAGTGTTTTCCACACTGATCACATCCATAGGGTTTCTCTCCAGTGTGAATTCTCTGGTGGCATTTAAGGCTAAGCATTTGAGAAAAGCTTTGTCCACACTGATCACATCCATAGGGTTTCTCCCCAGTGTGAATTCTCTGGTGGCGTTTAAGGTTGCTCATTTGAGAGAAGTGTTGTCCACAATGATCACATCCATATGGTTTCTCACCCGTGTGAATTCTCTGATGTGTTTTAAGCGTGGATGTGTGAGAGAAATGTTGTCCACACTGATCACATCCATAGGCTTTCTCTCCAGTATGTATTTTCTGGTGGCTTTTAAGGTGTCCCTTTGTAGAGAAATGTTGTCCACACTCATCACAGCCATAGGGTTTCTCACCAATGTGAATTCTCTGGTGTGATTTAAGGTGGGCCAATTGAGCAAATTGTTGTCCACACTGATCACATCCATAGGGTTTCTCTCCAGTGTGAATTCTCTGGTGTGTTTTAAGGTTCCCTTTGTAGAGAAATGTTGTCCACACTGATCACATCCATAGGGTTTCTCTCTGGTGTGTACTTTCTGGTGGTGTTTAAGACTAGCTTTTTGAGAAAAGTGTTGCCCACAATGATCACATCCATAGGGTTTCTCGCCAGTGTGAATTCTCTGGTGTGCTTTAAGCGTGGACATCTGAGAGAAGCAATGTCCACACTGATCACATCCATAGGGTTTCTCTCTAGTATGTACTTTCTGATGGCTTTCAAGGTTTCCCTTTGTAGAGAAATGTTGTCCACACTGATCACATCCATAGGGTTTCTCTCCGGTGTGAATTCTCTGATGTATTTTAAGGCTGGACATGCTGGGGAAGCGTTTTCCACACTGATCACAGCAGTGGTTCTTTTGCTTAGCCGAGCTTCTTTGTCCATTCCCCTCTGGTAGACCAGGGAAGCCAGACTGATGATTCAACACTGAATTATTGGGAAAAAATGGAAGTAATTGGTTAGGGGTACTTAATAGTACTTAACTTACAACCCATAAACTAGTTAAGTTACGAAGCATTTTGTTTAACCCATGCTAATATTAAATCACATGACACATGAAAATTACTAGATTAAAACAAATCATGAGTAACTTACAGAGGTCTTGATGATCATCCTGCTGAGCAGAATTGTTCTTGGTGGGGTTCAGAGAGTTCATCTTCACTTGAAGTCTGGAGTCCACAATCAATCCTGGAGGAGTTGTGGGAAACTGACCAAGAACATATGCTTCTTATAGCCTGAGATGGAACCATTCACTGCTTGAATTGATTGGTCAAAGGGGAGAACAATAGAAGCATCTCTCCACCAACCACAACAAACATTTGCATATGCTCCACCCCTCACTCAGGTCATTTGCTCCACCCCTCTCTCCTCCCCAGGTCATGATTTATACATGATTACAGAAATCAACTGTTAACAGTGTAGGCTCCATAAGTTCAGGTTTTATTGACATATTGATATCATTTAGTCTATATGTGAAGAAAGTCAAAGCATGAATAATGGGAAATGAGTATACATGTGTATCCAAAAGTAAGGACATTGTCAGAGTCAAAGCTCATAATATAGCCACATGTTCCCCCTAAATGTACCATAATCATTTTACAAGACATAATGTCACTTGGATGACCCAAAGAAACTTTAAATGATTACAATTACAATTTAGTTTAAGGATTATAGATTGACCTAATTCACAACCTAACAAAGTGCTGGATTGCTCCACCCATTAATGTGCAAGCTTTGTGTCTCAAAACACGAAAAAAAATAAAATGAAGTTATTTAAGGGTCATGGCTCATTGTAGTGTGTGTGTGTGTGTGTGTGTGTGTGTGTGTGTGTGTGTGTGTGTGTGTGTGTGTGTGTGTGTGTGTGTGTGTGTGTGTGTGTGTGTGCTACAGAAAAAATTGACGTTTTGTGCTTTAGTGCATTATTTCCACATAATCGAATGTAAATTATGAACTGTAAAAGTAAATATGGTTTGTCCTACATAACATAAACATAAAAGCCACTGTGAAACAGGCATTTAATTGTGATTTAAAATAAACAAGCGTGGTATCATGGCTGCTGTTTTCTGGGAGTTTGGTAAAGTTATTTTATGCTGTTTAAGTATTCAATCATGCAACGTGAGCATACACAGAGTCTACATAAAGGTGTCACTGTAGATCTAAATTAGATTATTGTTAGACACATTTTTCAGATATACTAATTTGTTTCAAGATGTTGCTCGTTAATTTTCTTGGTATTAGGTTTTAACAAACAAATGTGATTGTATCGAATTAAGTAGAAATACTCTAAACTGCTATGTGGGTCTACACACACACACACCACACACACACACACACACACACACACACACACACACACACACACACACACACACACACACACACACACACACACACACACACACACTAGTGTCCAGTCGTTAATCTATAGCAGTCATTGTCATAGTTTTCATTTTCACTGTTAGAGTATTCTCTCTCTCTTATGCATGATTCTAGAAATCAACTATTAAAAGGATCCCTGGCTAATAAAACAAATATGCCTAGAACACTATACTTGCCTCCTATAACTAAAATGAGAAGTACCATAATAATTTCACAATCCATAATGTTACTTGCATGACCCAAAGAAACTTTAAATGATTACTATTACCAGGAGTGCACATAAGTGGTGCTCCGGTGCTCAGAAGCACCAAAAATCCTACAATGAGCTGTCAATACAGGGATGGAAAGCTCCTTTGAGCACCACACAGCTGGGCTCATAATGACTGCCCGATTGCTCCACCTATTAATGTGCAAGCTTTGTGTATCAAAACACTATTACTACTAGAAAAATAAAATAAAATGAAGTTATTTAAGGGTTGTGGCTCGTTGGAGAGGTTGTGTGTGTGTCTGTGTGTACTACAGCAAAAAGTTGGAAAGTTTAGTGCTTTAGTGCATTATTTCCACGTAATTGAATGTTAATGATGAACTAAAGTAAATATGGTATGTCTTATAAAACAGCAAATACAATTAAGAGAAACAAAGCAGAAAAACAGAACAAAAGGCAGTGTGAAACAGAGTTTTAATTGTGGTTTAAAATAAATAAGAGTGGTAGCATATCTGTTGTTTTCTTGGAGTTAAATTCCGTGAAATTGTGCATGCTGTTTACATGACTGACTAACAAAGTATTCAGTCAATCATTCAGCTTGACATACACAGAGGCTACATGAAGGTGTCACTGTAGGCCTACATTAGATTGTGTTGTTAGACTGCACATTTTTTTCAGATCTACTATTTTGTTTCAAGATGTGTTGCTCATCCATTCTACTGATGTTAAGTTTAAAAACAAACAAAAAAACATTATTGAATAAAGTAGAAATAATGTACACTACTATGTGGATCTAAAGGTAATGCTGTTCATCACATGTAGCCTAGGGCAGTGTTTCTCAACCTTTTTAATCCCAAGGACACACTTTTCATTGCTCAAAAATATCAGGTCTCTCTCTCTCTCTCTCTCTCTCTCTCTCTCTCTCTCTCTCTCTCTCCTCTCTCTCTCTCTCTCTCTCTCTCTCTCCCCGCAACCACTGTCGCTAAAAATATCTTAGATTACAACAGAATAGTGAACATTGACTGCTGCCTGCCACTTATGCCATTTATAAAATGCAGATGCCCACTCATTACCAAACAGAGGATCTACACACTGGCTTCCATTGTCTCCAAGTATCACCAATTTACACATTCTAGTATCTCGTTGTTAATGTACACCATTCATTCTCAAAGTACTCTCATAGTCTTAAGGACCCTCAATTTGATTTACATTAGGCCACACCGTTGCACAATTTCTGCAACCCACAGCTGCATTTTTGTGTCATGATTTGTTCTGACCAGAATTAATTTGATAACTATTTAATGTTGGCAATAGAGTGACATTCATTTCCCATAAACCTTATCTAGTTGTATTTGTTCTGGATTATACCAAGACCCCCATTGAGGACCATACACCATTTTCATGTTTAATGTTAAAATAGGCATACCAGCAACTGAGGTGTTATATTGAGACTTGACAAACTCCAATATGACCTTAGAAGATAGCCTACAAGTCGCAGTGATCATTAAATGCCACTGTTTTATCAAATTCAACAATGCACTTTTAGGCCTGGCCTAAGGTTTCTGAAAAACCTGAAACATTTATATAGCAGCATCCAAAATGTGAATGGTAATGATGTGTAATCACCATCACTAATCAAAATCAAAGTAACAAAGAGCTATGGACACAATTCCCAAAAATCTGGTCAATATTCAAAACAATCACAGCATATAGAGTTTAGGGTTCACATTCCAGGGATGTTTTATGCACATTTAAAGTAGGACTTGCATACAAGGTGTAACCAAAATGTGCATACATTACATGGAAAAGTGGAACAGCCTGTCGTGCCAGTCAGCACACTTCTTTGTCACACAAATAGACCTCAAGAAGGACCATTTGGGCTCTATACTAGACCTCTTGTCTTCACAACACACAAATAGAATGTTAATTTGGTCTCACACCTAACTGTGCTTCAAACATCATGTATACAATGACTCTCAATACTAGTAATGCAAATGCTGGATGGGAATCTCTGACGTGTTACTCTGTCATGCAGACAAGAATCCTCCTAGAGCCTCCTGTTGAGTTGAATCAACATTTAGTTGTGGATATTGATTATTAAAGTAATAGCATTTTAATTAAAGGGGCGATAACACACCTCTCTATTACTATATATCATATTACACATGTCTCTCAAACTTATTTCAAGCTGTGGTAACTCAAATGACTGCATATAACCAGTCCATGGCATTTCTTCTATTATTTCTGAAGCACTTTAGCTGCAGTATAACATTGCTATGTTTGTTTGCCTTTTCATGGGCATTGTATTGCACCAAAATGCTATAATAGGCTACCCATGCCAAGGTTAATTGCAGAGGACATGCATTGTATCATGATACGTTACATTCAGCAACACATTGTGTGTGTGTGTGTGTGTGTGTGTGTGTGTGTGTGTGTGTGTGTGTGTGTGTGTGTGTGTGTGTGTGTGTGTGTGTGTACTACAGCAAAAAGTTGGGAAGTTTAGTTCTTTAGCGCATTATTTCCACATAATTGAATGTAGATGATGAACTAAAGTAAATATGGTATAGTGATTTTGGTCATGGTAGACATGTCTAGAGTTAGAAAATATGTGATAGCCTTGCACCAGTGGTAGCTTTATGGGTGCTATCATGCATTTTATGTAATAACACTAGGCGGAAATTGCATGGTTCAGTATATGAAAGCATACTATTTAACAGAAATTAACAAGGTTTTTCTTTTTTTTTCTATTTCTATGAGGTGTCTAGAACAACATCTAAGAAATTGTAGTTGCAGAAGTATGTGTAATACTCATCATTCCAATATGTGTGCCAATATCGCCAGACAACAATACACTCCAATGGGCTTATTTTTTTTCCTATAATCCTATCAAATTGAAACTTTCCAGAATGGAAGTTGACATGAAAAGTAATGTTTTTTTTTTCCATTACTGTATCATTACTTTTTTGTTTTAATGAATTTGAATATGCAAATGAGCTCAAAACTCATTAAAATGTGCCCAAATACAACCTAATAAGCTTATTTTCCCCCTGAACTAGTGTGCTGTGCTACGAGACTGTAGATCTGCTAATCACAATGAAACTTGACAGTGTGATGGCAAAGTTGCTTTCGGACTGGCTTCTAACCTGAAAACTGTCCAGGGTTATACCCCTGTACCTGCCAGGGGTATAACCCTGGACGGTATAGATCAGGGTCATGGAGGTGCACAAGCCTCTCCCCCTTGTTTTTGGCCTTTATATCAGATAAAAATTGATATCTAGTAAAGGGCATAACTCAGTGACTATTGCGCTGATTCGGATGATTCTGACATCAAAGTCTACATTTTCAGTATTCATTGTATAGAGAAAAGCATGCCATACTTTGTTGTAAAGGTGACGAATCAACAATTACATACAATACCAACCGCTATTATTAAGGTAGAGAAAATAATTCTCATAGCTTCCCAAACTATGTAGGCCAGTTTACATTTGTCTTGAATTTGTTTTGTTTCTCCTGTTGTCTTCTGAGCTGTGGATTAATGTTGCATAGGCTGCTTAAGAGCACCCCTTCTCATAAATCTATAGATGCCAATGGCTGTATTGAACTATGCAACCTCTTCCTCATCACAACTGTTCTGTTCCAACCGTTGGTGTGAGTTCCTTAGTTGCTTGGTTTGTATAGATCTGGAGTATGCAGTGGTCTGTACATCTCAACAAAGAAGCTTGTGTACTTGTGCACCATTTACAGGCCAAAAAAATTAAATACTTCTGATGCAGGTGCTGTACGCATCCACTTAACTGCTACCTGTCTACCATCAACAGTCCATCCATTCTGTATATGATCTGGTGTAGATGGGTGAGTCTGCAGGAAGGATCTCCATAGTCAATTCTGATTTTATCATATTGGGCATGGACAAATAGGCATTCTCTACATGATGGGAGTTGACTGGAATCAGCCCTCCCCTCTCCAGGTTCAGAAAAGCTGGTAGTGGATCTCCTTTGTGTCACTGGAGGTGGTCCCAAAGAGGTTTCAGCTACAAGTGAACGGCGCAGGAGTTCAAAGAGCTCTGTTGGCCTGGATTAACACACGGAGCAGACCTCAACCTTTCGGGGTGGGTGTCACTCTGGCTCACTCTGGCTCACAGGCTATATTTGCATTCCCAGTCCTGCTTTTGTTAATATACATTGTAGAGAACTACTAAGTTCTGTTAGTTCTAGGTGCTGTTTGGATAGTGTTTCCGTACATTTGTGTGTTACATTACTACGTACATTGATCACATTTTCATGGTGTACTACTAAGAAACAAACAATGTACAACATGGTCGGAAAACATCATTTGTGGGGTCTGGTGTGTGTGTGTGTGTGTGTGTGTGTGTGTGTGTGTGTGTGTGTGTGTGTGTGTGTGTGTGTGTGTGTGTGTGTGTGTGTGTGTGTGTGTGTGTGCGGCTAAAAACATTGGGAGATTAGTGGTTCAGTGCACTAATTCTACATAATTTAATGTTAATCATGAACTGGCGTAAATATGGCATTACTCATGAGTGGTAGCATATCTGCTGTTTTCTGGGAGTAAGTTAAATTATGTGAAATTGTGTACGCTGTTTACATGTCTGACTAACAAAACAGAATTCAATCATAAAGTGTGAACATACACAGGCTACTGTAGGTGTAAATTGTATTATTGTTAGGCACATTTTTCAGATATACTGTTTTGTTTCAAGATGTGTTTCTCATTAATTATCCTGATATTAAAAAAGTGACATTATTGAATACTGTATCTACTTTGTGGTCATAAAGGCAATGTTGTGCATCACATTTTTGGAAGCCTAGTGGAAGTGTTTTTTTTTTATCCCAATGCAAAGTTTTCATAGACCAAAAATATCATGCAGATTGCCCACACAGTACAGAACAGAGAATCTACAGACAGCTTCATTTTTGTTTCATGATTTATCTGTCCATAATTAATTCGATAACTATTTAATTTTGGCAATAGAGTGATATTCATTTCCCATACACCTTATCTAGTTGCATGTGTTCTAGATTATACCAAGACTCCCATTGAGGACCAAATACAATTGTTATGCTTAATGTAACATTCATAAAATAGGCATACAAGCGAATGAAACTCTACAGACTCTTCACAACACACAGATAGAATGTTAATTTTGTCTCTGCGCTGTGCTTCAAACTAGTCAATCATCAGTATTAAGTATACAATGACTCAATACTAGTAATGCAAATGCTGGATGGGAATCTCTGACGTGTTACTCTGTCATGCAGACAAGAATCCTCCTAGAGCCTCCTGTTGAGTTGAATCAACATTTAGTTGTGGATATTGATTATTAAAGTAATAACATTTTAATTGAAGAGGGATAATATACACCTCTAAATTACTATATATCATATTACACATGTCTCTCGAGCTTATTAACATTTTAATTGAAGAGGGATAACATACACCTCTAAATTACTATATATCATATTACACATGTCTCTCGAGCTTATTTCAAGCTGTGGTAACTGAAATGACTGCATATAACCAGTCCATGGCATTTCTTCTATTATTTCTGAAGCACTTTAGCTGCAGTATAACATTGCTATGTTTGTTTGCCTTTTCATGGGCATTGTATTGCACCAAAACGCTATAATAGGCTACCCATACCAAGGTTAATTGCAGAGGACATGCATTGTATCATGATACATTACATTCAGCAAGATATTAAGTTGATATAGTACATGACATGTTTAGTCACACCGAAACTGGTTCTACCTGTTTCTGTTCTCCAGAAGTCATTTGGAGCAGTCATGAGTGTTTTGGATTACTTGTCCTCTCTGTGCTGATGGAGTTGCTGAGATAACACAATGGAGGACAGATGCAGTCCTACTCCTAGTAAAAGACATGAATGCTGTTGTCACCACATACAGTGATGTGGTCTTTTAGATTGATCTTGGTACTTGTAAAAGCCATAGATGTTGTAGGTTGTGGATTCCATAGTTCCAAGTTACATGTGAGATGTTAATGTGAGAGAAAAAAATGTTTTAAGGGTTCCAAATTGAGATAAGCGAGGCTGTGCTGTCAAAACACAACACAATAATACACAATGGCATTTAGGGCTATTTATAAAATGCAAATGTACCACCATGCAAATGTACCACCGAACAGAACATCTACATACTTGTCTCCACGTATCACCAATTTACACATTCTAATATCTTGTCCTAGATCTACACCATTCATTGTGATTCATTCTGAAAGTACTTTCAAATGACCCTCAATTTGATTTACATCAGGCTACACATTTGCATATATTTTATTTCTGCAACCCTCATCTATATACTAGCTAGTGTATTAGTTTGATACTTCCAGTAAACTTTCAAGTATGCCCTTAGTATACTACAAGTTTACTTGTTATACTTAAGTATACTAATCTCTTCTGCTAATAGTACACTTGAGTATATTTAAAGCTGTAATAGAAGTATATTTTACTCCTAGTAAACCTTTAAGTATTACCATAGCATACTACATATACTTCTAAGTTTGCTTACTGTAGCACCCAGCCATGAGCCAGCGACTTGTTGTGCGTTGGACTGGCGAGTGGGAGTCCCGGGTTCGATCCCCGCTTCCGCGTAATACTACATTACCACTTTGCTTATATCATACTTACAGTACACTACACTGTTTACTTAGCATACTACATACTACTACTATAATATGTTTTATACTTGGAAATATCACTTTGGCTCAGGGGTTTTCAACCGGTGGTCCGTGGACCACCAGTGGTCCCTAAGAGGGTTTGAGGTGGTCTCCAGCTAAGTTGTTTAACCAGATGTAACTCTTGAGGACGTAAAAATGAAACCAAATGGACCCTTGCAGGTCTAGTTAGTTTCATTTTCACACTTACAAGAGTTAAAACGATCATCATCTTAATTAGCCCAAGTCTAAACAACTAGAAGAATAATGTTCAGTTTTTGGGGTCTGTGGGGCTAAAATGTCCTCAAATGGTGGTCCGTGGCTCAAATGCTGAATGAATGGTGGACCCTGGTATCAAAAAGGTTGAAACCCACTGCTTTCGCTGTACTTAAAGAACACTTGAAGTTCACATTGTGTCAAATATAATAAAAAATACAAGACAGCTTTAATAATTTGGTACATTTATAAAACTTAATGTACAAAACACTGTCATACGGTGTACAATCTTATATGAATCAGACTAACTTTCTGCATGAGTACGAACATAAATGGCACAGGTTTAACATTTCACTTTTCTTCTATGGCCCGATGTGTAACTAATGCACAGCCGGATATAGGCCTGGCTGGGCAAGGAGGGAATGCCCCCCTGATTGCCCATATGAAGGAGCTGTACAATACAATTTTTGCCTGCCCCAGGTAAATAAAAATGGAATTGCAAACAGAACAAATGTGTAGTAAAAACTAAAATACAAGGCTAATTCGGAACTACTTTCTTGGACACAAAGCCAAGATTGTTGCACTTCTTTCGTATGACCCTCCATACAGCTTGAATGGTGATGTCATTGTTGAAAAATGTGATCGTATCAAATAAAGTAGAAATACTTCATACTGCTATGCCTAAAGGGTCTAAAGGTACAATTATATCACAGGGCACATACACAAAAGTAATGCTGTCACCTCGTTACTTTTAGGTATGTCACACATCACATGTTTGGCAGCCTAGGGGACAGAAGTATCATCGTGTATCATCGTTATAGTACAGTCTGGCAAAACATACCCTAACTGCAACTGCAATTGAATACCAAGACCTTTATTTCAATCTGCAGCATGTGCGACAAGTTTAGTATACATTATAACAGCCATATAATCAATTCATCATCATGAAACAGTGGAAGGGAACTGCATGAGTGCTCTTGCTGCAACAACTGGATGGGAAGAGAATGATGGGGTGATTATCCCTGTCCAGACAGACATACCTCCAGCTCAGGAACTGCTATGGGTCTTCAGATGCACCTGCAAGACCAACTGCAGCAGCCTGAGTGCACTTGCAAGAAGCATTGTCTGCTCTGTTGCATGTGTAAACTGCAAAGACACAGGGTGTGCAAGTGTAGAAGGTGGCTACAGCCTCTGTCGTGATGGCTTCCAAAGTCTAGTATCTGCCCCCGACCAAGGAGATGTCCCTTTGGTCTAGTGGTTAAGATGTTGGACTTTCACGGTGGAGACCTGAGTTCGAATCCCGGGTGTTACAGTGGTCCCGTGACCCGGATCGTGTTTCCCTGTGGAAGGAGGTCAATAGGGAGGTGAGTGTAGCTGGTGGCTACAGCCTCTGTCGTGATGACCTCCAAAGTCTAGTATCTGCCCCCGTACTGTCCCTTTTGGTCTAGTGGTTAAGATGTTGGACTTTCCCGGTGGAGACCCCGTTTCGAATCCCGGGTGTTACACAAACACAAGTCTGGTTCAAAGTGAAGATGATAAAGATGTTGAATAGTTTATATATTATATATTTATGTTTTGTGAGGTTAAAGTTATGTTTATAGTATTATCTTTTATTGCAACATTTTCTGATTATTGATTATTTCTTGTCTGTGAAATTTGTCCCTTTTTCCTCTCGCAAAATGCATTAATATTAAGAATTTCCCTTTGCCAAAATAAAATAAATAAATAAATGAACTCCTGGACAATCAATTTACTACATCAGACACAGTTGCTATGTAATTCTGCAATTCTGTAATTCTGCAGTATTAAACATTTTCATTTCACATCAATGGGGATTTCTGAGCTCATCTATTTCAGCATTTTTACTATGTTCCCTACTTGGATTTCTTAGGACTTTTGATGTGTTATTTCTAACATATTAAGGAAACAAAAACAATTAAAGGATTTATGTTGCAACTTGTTTGGCCCAATTGCAACCATTTTTCAGATTTTCTGCTATATGTGAAATTTCTCCATTTTTAGCTCACAAAATGCATTAATATTAAGAATTTCCTTTTTCAAAAAATGAAATGAAACTCTTGGACAATCATGTTAGTGCATCACACACATTTTCTATGTAATTCTGTAGTATTAAACCTTTTCTTTAGACACAAGCTAAGAAAACCTCCATAATTCTATTTTTCACCAGGGCAAAAATCGGAAATTGTGACATCATCTATTTCAGCATTTTTCACTATGTTCCCCAACTTGGATTTCTTAGGACTTTTGATATGTTATTCCTAACATATTAAGGAAACAAAAACAAGTTAAAGGGTTTCTGTTGCAACTTGTTTTGCCCTATTGCAACCATTTTTCTGATTTTATAATCTATACGAAATTTGTCCCATATTAGCTCACAAAATGCATTAATATTAAGATTTTTCCTTTTGCAATAAATGAAAAAAACTCTTGAACAATCATTTCACAGAATCAGACATAGTTTCTATGTAATTCTGCAAAGTATTGAACATTTTCTTTAGACACAAGCTAAGAAAACATACATAAATCTAATTTTTAAATAGACGAAAATCGGAAATTGTGACATCATCTATTTCAGCATTTTTCACTATGTTCCCCTACTTGGATTTCTTAGGACTTTTGATATGTTATTCCTAACATATTAAGGAAACAGAAAAAGTTGAAAGAGTTTCTGTTGCAATTTGTTTGAGGTTAAACCTAGATTGCCTGTACTATACTACTACTACTACTACTACTACTACTACTACTAAAATAATAAATAAAATGAAGTTCTTTAAGGGTCTTGGTTCGTTGGAGAGGGTGTGTGTGTGTGTGTGTGTGTGTGTGTGTGTGTGTGTGTGTGTGTGTGTGTGTGTGTGTGTGTGTGTGTGTGTGTGTGTGTGTGTGGTGTGTGTCTGTTTGTACTATAGCAAAAAGTTGGGGGTTTAGTTGTTTAGTGCATTATTTCCACATAACTGAATGTTAATGATTAACTAGAGTAAATATGGTATGTCTTATAAAAACAGCAAATACAATTAAGAGAAACAAAGCAGAAAAACACAACCAAAGCCAATGTGAAACAGAAATTTAATTGTGATTTAAAATGAAATAAGAGTGGTGGCATATCTGTTGTTTTCTGGGAGTTTGTTAAAGTTAAATTACGTGAAATTGTGCATGCTGTTTACATGTCCGGCTAACAAAGTATTCAGTCAATCATACAGCTTGGACATACACAGAGACTACATGAAGGTGTCACTGTAGGCCTAAATTAGATTATTGTTAGACTGCACATTTTTTTCACGGTATGTTGCTCATTCATTCTCCTGATATTAAGTAAAAAAATAAATAAAAGTGACATTATTAAATAAAGTAGTAATACTGTAATGCTGTTCAGTTTGGCAGCCTAGCCTAGGGCAGTGTTTCTCAAACTTTTTTAATCCCAAGAAACTCCTGAAGCTAAAACATCTACAAGATTACAACACAATAGGTCACATCGACCGCCTGACATTTATGCTATTTATAAAATGCAGTTTACCCACTCATTACCAAAAAGAGAAATCTACACACCGATCCAGAATCCAGATCTAGAAATAATTTGATTAATTTGCCTATTTAATGTTGGCAATAGAGTTGCATTCATTTCCCACACACCTTATCTAGTTCTATTTGTTCTGGATTATACCAAGACCCCTATAGGACCATATACCATATACCATTTTTACAGGCCTACAAGCAACCAAGGTGTTATATTGAGACTCGACAGACTCCAATATGACCTAAGATAATAGGCTACAAGTCCCAGTGATCATTAAATACCACTGTTTAATCAAGTTCAACAATGTAAAATTAATGATGTGTAATCACCATCACTGACGCTAAAAATATCTACAAGATTAAAACACAATAGGTCACATCGACCGCCTGACATTTATGCTATTTATAAAATGCAGATGGCCCCCTCATTACCAAACAGAGAATCTACACACTTGCTTCTATTGTCTCCAAGTATCACCAATTTACACATTCTAGTATCTTGTTAATGTACACCATTCAGGAGTACATTATAAACAAGATACTAGAATGTGTGATTAATAAAAACACAACATATCTACAGAGAGAGCAGTGTGATCGCACTGACAGAAACGTGGCTAACCAGTCTCACGCCGGACTCCGCGGTGGAGCTACAGGAGTTCAGTCTAGTGCGAACGGACAGGGATAACAAAGCGTGCCGCAAGTCGAAAGGAGATGGAGTTATACTGTATATTAATAATAGATGGTGTAACCGGGGCCATGTGACTGTTAAAGAAACAATATGCACCCCCGATATAGAGCTTCTAGCTGTCAGCCTTAGACCCTATTCAAAATCAAGTAACAAAATCACACCATATAGAGTGACCAAGGGTTCACATTCCAGGGATGTTTTATGCACATTTAAAGTAGGACTTGTATACAAGGGTGTAACCAAAATGTGCATACATTACATGGAAAATGAACAGCCTGTCCTGCCAGTCAGCACACTTCTTTGTCACACAAATAGACCTCAAGAAGGACCATTTGGCCTCTAGACTAGACCTATTGTCTTCACAACACACAAATAGAATGTTAATTTGGTCTCACACCTATACTGTGCTTCAAACATCAAGTATACAATGACTCTCGTCTCTCAATACTAGTAATGCAAATGCTGGATGGGAATCTCTGATATGTTACTGTGTCATGCAGGCAAGAATCCTCCTAGAGCAAGGATGCCTAAAAGGTAGATGGTGATCTACCAGTAGATCACACAGGCTGTGCAGGTAGATCACATGACAGTCTCCCCAGCACTCAGACCCTTATAGATATGTAACTCTTGAGAGCGTTAAAATGAAACCAAATAGACCCTTACAAGTCCATTTGTTTTCATTTTACCGCTCTCAGGAAATAAATTATATTTATTTGAATTGCGCAATTTTTAAGAGTCCATCCAACTTTTGACTAATGTATTGCCAGTTCTCTTTCGCAATTGTGACAAAAACGTCGAAAAGTTATACGTTTTGGGTTTAAGAAACTAAAATCAACATCAACTGTCAGCTCAAATTCATTCATTATAAGTGCATTATTCTTAAATAATGCATCAAACTTTGTGACGCGGTGGTAATAGAAGAATATGAACTTCATGAGCTGTGGTAACTCAAATCAACACTGCATATATAACCAGTAAAATAAGCATACAAGCAACTGAGGTGTTATATTGAGACTCTGACAGACAATATGACCTAAGATAATAGGGCTACAAGTCCCAGTGATCATTAAATGCCACTGTTTAATCAAATTCAACAATGTACAATTAATGATGTGTAATCACCATCACTAATCAAAATCAAGGTGACAAAAAGGCTATGGACACCTTTTACAAAAATCTGATCACCATTCAAAACAATCACACTGAGTGACTAAGGGTTCACATTACGGGGATGTTTTATGCACATTTTTTACATTTAAAGTAGGACTTGTACAGCAGGCCTGTCCTGCCAGTCAGCACACTGCTTTGTGAGATAAATAGACCTTTTGGGCTCTATACTAGACCTCTTGTCTTCACAACACACAAATAGACCTCAAAAAGGACCATTTGGCCTCTAGACTAGACCTCTTGTCTTCACAACACACAAATAGAATGTTAATTTGGTCTCACACCTAACTGTGCTTCAAACATCAAGTATACAATGACTCTCAATACTAGTAATGCAAATGCTGGATGGGAATCTCTGACGTGTTACTCTGTCATGCAGACAAGAATCCTCCTAGAGCCTCCTGTTGAGTTGAATCAACACCACTGCGTATAACCAGTCCATGGCATTTCTTTAATTGTTTCTGAAGAACTTTAGCAGCAGTACAACTTTAGCCTTGGCTGCGGCCCCAGTCAAATTAAAACATCGCTGTATGTATTGCACCAAAACACTATAATGGCCTACCCATAATAATTAAGATCACAAATAGGTCAAGCGCAAATGAAAGATACAAGAAATTTAAAGGACATATATTATAGGGATTATAGGGATATTTATAAAAATGCAGATGTGCCACTCAGTACAGAACAGAGAATCTACATATTTGCATTGTCTCCAAGTAAGAGAGAGAGAGAGAATAAGAATGAGAATGGAATTGAATATCAAGACCTTTATTTCAATCTGCAGCATGTGCGACAAGTTTAGTATACATTATAACAGCCATATAATCAATTCATGAAATGAAACATAGATGGTCAGAAGCAAAAATACAGTAAATGCATAGTGATGCATTTAAATCATATCTGTGAACATTCTCAAGCCGGTGAATAAGAACAAAAAGAGAAGAGGTAATTTACAGGATGTTAAGTCTACTTTCAACAAATCAGAACATGAATTAAAAAAAGTATCATCATCCAACACTATTACATGGAGGAGCTAATCTCGTCAGTGTTCACACTAAACTCTGGGGTTTCTCACCAGTGTGAATTCTCTGGTGTGTTTTAAGGTGGGCCAATTGAGAGAAGTGTTTTCCACACTGATCACATCCATAGGGTTTCTCTCCAGTGTGAATTCTCTGGTGTGTTTTAAGGTTTCCCTTTGTAGAGAAATGTTGTCCACACTGATCACATCCATAGGGTTTCTCTCCAGTGTGAATTCTCTGGTGTTTTAAGGCTGGCCAAACGAGAGAAGTGTTTTGCACAATGACCACATCCATAGGGTTCTCGCCAGTGTGAATTCTCTGGTGTGTTTTAAGGTGGGACAATCGAGCAAATTGTTGTCCACACTGATCACATCCATAGGGTTTCTCTCCAGTGTGAATTCTCTGATGGGTTTTAAGCGTGGATGTGTGAGAGAAGCGATGTCCACACTGATCACATCCATAGGGTTTCTCTCCGGTGTGAATTCTCTGGTGGCGTTTAAGATTGGCCATGACAGAAAAGTGTTTCCCACAATGATCACATCCATAGGGTTTCTCGCCAGTGTGAATTCTCTGGTGTGCTCTAAGGTTGCCCATATGAATAAATTGTTGTCCACATTCATCACATCCATAGGGCTTCTCGCCGGTGTGTACTTTCTGGTGGTGTTTAAGACTAGCTATCTGAGCAAATTGTTGTCCACACTCATCACATCCATAGGGTTTCTCTCCAGTGTGAATTCTCTGATGTGTTTTAAGGTTTCCCTTTGTAGAGAAATGTTGTCCACACTGATCACATCCATAGGGTTTCTCTCCGGTGTGAATTCTCTGATGTGTTTTAAGGCTGGACATGCTGGGGAATTGTTTTCCACACTGATCACAGCTGTGGTTGTTTTGCTTAGCTGAGCTTCTCTGTCCATCCCCCTCTGGTAGACCAGGGAAGCGTGACTGAGGATTCAACACTGTATTGGAAAAAACAAAACAAAAAAGGAAGTAATTGGTTAGGGGTACTTAATGGTACTTAACTTACAACACATCAACTAGTTCATACAAAGCATTTTTGTTAAACCCATGAATCAAAACACATGAAAAATACCAGATTAAAAAAGCATGAGAGAAGTAAGTAACTTACAGAGGTCTTGATCATCCTGCTGAGCAGAATTGTTCTTGGTGGGTTCAAAGAGTTCATCTTCACTTGAAGTCTGGAGTCCACAAGCAATCCTGGAGGAGTTGTGGGGAACTGACCAAGAACGTATGCTTCTTATAGCCTGATGGAACCATTCACTGCTTGAATTGATTGGTCAAAAGGGAGAACAATAGAAGCATCTCTCCACCAACCACAACAAACATTTGCATATGCCCCACCCCTCACTCATGTCATTTGCTCCACCCCTCTCTCCTCCCCAGGTCATGATTTATACATGCTTACGGAAATCAACTGTTAACAGTGTAGCTTCATATTTATTAATGTCAGGTTTCATTGGCACATATATGTCATTTACAAAGTGAACAAAGTCAAAACATGGATAATGGGAAATGAGTATACCTGTGTATCCAAATGTAAGGATACTGTCAGAGTCAAAGCTCATAGTGCAGCCACCCCCCTAAATGTACCATAATCATTTCACAATCCATAATGTTACTTGGATGACGCAAATAAACTTTAAATGATTACTATTAAATTTAGTTTATAGATTATAGATTGACCTAATTCAAAGCCTAACATAGTGCTGAATTGGTCCACACATTAATGTGCAAGCTTTGTATATCAAAACCCAAAACACTACTACTACTACTAAAAATAAAAAAATAAAATAAAATGAAGTTCTTTAAGGGTCTTGGTTCGTTGGAGAGGGTGTGTGTGTCTGTTTGTACTACAGCAAAAAGATGGGGGGTTTAGTTGTTTCGTGCATTATTTCCACATAACTAAATGTTAATGATTAACTAGAGTAAATATGATATGTCTTATAAAAACAGCAAATACAATTAAGAGAAACAAAGCAGAAAAACACAACCGAAGCCAATGTGAAACAGAAATCTAATTGTGATTTAAAATGAAATAAGAGTGGTGGCATATCTGTTGTTTTCTGAGAGTTTGTTAAAGTTAAATTACGTGAAATTGTGCATGCTGTTTACATGTCTGGCTAACAAAGTATTCAGTCAATCATACAGCTTGGACATACACAGAGGCTACATGAAGGTGTCACTGTAGGCCTAAATTAGATTATTGTTAGACTGCACATTTTTTTCAATGTATGTTGCTCATTCATTCTCCTGATATTAAGTTAAAAAATAAAAGTGACATTATTAAATGAAGTAGAAATACTGTATCCTATGTGGATCTAAAGGTAATGCTGTTCAGTTTGGCAGCCTGGCCTAGGGCAGTGTTTCTCAAACTTTTTTGATCTGTCGTGTATTTCCACCCAAATGTGCATTAGGCCCTGCACTAGTAAGCATAGTCCCCCTGAGGAATGTGCTGTACAGAACATACTGTACCATACAAGCCCTCCACTTAGGCCTGGGTGCCAACAGGACCAGGAGACAAGTCCAGATGTGTCTTCTCCTTCTTTGGGCCGTTAGAAAACTAGCCCACAGCTAATTCCCAGCATTATCTATCAATTGAGTGACACCTCAACGTATACACAGTAAGGACAGTACGTGGGAGTGTAGCACATTCCACACGCACGTTTCACACGCACGCACAGGCCCACAGCAATGTATAGGCGACATATGGGTCTTGTCAACGCACACACCTCACGCACATGAACATGCGTGCACATGCATTGGGACAACGCACACACCTCACGCACATGAACATGCGTGCACATGCATTGGGACAACGCACACACCTCACACACATGAACATGCGTGCACATGCATTGAAACCCATGAGTTGGACCCATATTTAAGGGGACGGAACAAAGAGACCCCAGCCCCTTCATTTTTCATCCTTGAACGCATGTACACCCCCGTACCTTCTCCTTCAAAATAATTGTAATATCCCTATAGGTTCAACAATAAATGTACACTGTTAAATCTTGCCGATTGTCTGAGTGTGACCTGTGACCCTGGCAGTACTATCGAACCCGTTCAAATAATTCGCGACAGATCACACGACACTCCTGAAGCTAAAAAATCTACAAGATTACAACACAATAGTGCACATCGCCTGACATTTATTCCATTTATAAATTGCAGATGGCCCATTACATTAGGTCACACAGTTTGTCATGATTTGTTCCGTCTAGAATTAATTTGATAACTATTTAATCATGGCAATAAAGTGACATTCATTTCCCATACACCTTATCTAGTTGTATTTGTTCTGGGTTATACCAAGACCTCCTTGAGGACCATACCATTACACCATTTTCATGTTTAATGTTAACATTCATGACATAGGCATACAAGCAACTGAGGTGTTATATTGAGACTGAGCAGACTTCAATATGACCTAAGATGATAGGCTACAAGTCCCAGTGATCATCAAATGCCACTTTTTAATCAAATTCAACAATGTACTTTTAGGCCTGGGGCTAAGGTTTCTAAAAACAAAACGTGAAATATTTATATAGCAGAATCCAAAATTTTGAATTCTGGAATGTTGTACATACTGCACAGAATCCAAAAATGGATTCCCTGACTAAATGGTAATGATGTGTTTATAATCACCATCACTAATCAAAATCTAAGTAACAAAAAGCCTATGGACACTATTCACAAAAATCTGGTCACCATTCAAAACAATCACACCATATAGAGTGGCCAATGGTTCACATTCCAGGGATGTTTTATGCACATTTAAAGTAGGACTTGCATACAAGGGTGTAACCAAAATGTGCATACATTACATGGAAAATGAACAGCCTGTCCTGCCAGTCAGCACACTTCTTTGTCACACAAATAGACCTCAAGAAGGACCATTTGGCCTCTAGACTAGACCTCTTGTCTTCACAACACACAAATAGAATGTTAATTTGATCTCACACCTAACTGTGCTTCAAACTAAATTCAATTTTCAATCCAAAGGAGCTTTATTGGCATGAGAAAACAGACGTTTACATTGCCAAAGCAAGAGTAAAAAACAATACAATATAAATAGTTGAAAGGGGGGACAAATATATACAGGGGGTAGTTAGGGTTAGGGTTAGGGTTAGGGGTAGTGTGTTGAGTGTATAACTCACTGTGAAGTTACTACAGCACACTTATATAAGTTTTAAGACTTCCAAATTGAGATAAGAGAGGCTGTGCTGCCAAAACACAACACAATAATGCACTGACAATGACAATGACATTTAGGGCTATTTATAAAATGCAGATGTAACACTAAGTACTGAACGCAGTACTGATCTACATACTTGCATTGTCTCCAAGTATCACCAATGTACACATTCTAAAATTGTTATTATCTTGGTGTGTGTGTGTGTGTGTGTGTGTGTGTGTGTGTGTGTGTGGTGTGTGTGTGTGTGTGTGTGTGTGTGTGTGTGTGTGGGGTGGGTGGTGGGTGGTGGGTGTGTGGGTGTGTGTGTGTGTGTGTGTGTGTGTGTGTGTGTGATTGACACATGTACTGGTAGCTCTTGTTTTAATCGGTTATTATCTTGGTACAGATATTTTCTTGTGTGGTATTTCACCAAAGTTGGGAAAGGTTTAGTGGACTATTGCCGCAGTATGTAATTCTAATTGTGAACTAAACCAACAAAAACAATTTAGAGAAAGAAACAGAAAAACACAACCAAAGCCAGTGTGAAAGGGAAAAGTATGTAATTGTGATTTACTATTTTGTTTCAAGATATGTTGCTCATTCATTCTCTTGATAAAAAAGTGAAATTATTGAAAAAGTAGAAATACTGTATATCTACTTCATGGATCTAATGCGGGTAATGCTGTTCATCACATTTTTGGAAGCCTAGCCTAAGAAGTGTTTTTCAACCTTTTTTTTTTTATCCCAAGGCAAAGCTTTCATAGCCCAAAAATATCACGCCCCCCCATGTGTTCTAGATTATACCCTCATTGGGGACCATTAACATTTTTCATGTTTAACCTAACATTCATAAAATAGGCATACAAGCGAATGAGACTCTACAGACTCCAATATGACCTAAGATAATAGGCGACAAGTCCCAATGATCATTAATTGCCACTGTCTAATCAAAATTGAACAATGTATAATTAATGATATGTAATCACCATCACATATCAAAATCAAGTAACAAAAAGGCTATTTACAACATTCACAAGAATCAGTTGGGGGTTGGGCGTGGGGCTAACAACCCCACCCTATAAAACACCTACAGTTATAGAAATGCTGACAAGAACAGTACCAGAAAACACTGTCCTGGGACAGACTACTACTAGTAGACTACTACTGGGACTTGGAATGTAGCTGGAACCATTGTCGACAGCTGATTGTTAGACATAAGTAAAGTAAGTAACGTTGTAACACCAAATACATGCATATCAGAGCCATGTAGAGCAGACAATAAAGGTGATAATGTAAGTCATCAACTTAAGTAAGTAAAGAATCCCTCACACCGTGTAGAGTGACCAAGCGTTCACATTCCGGCGATATTTTATGCACATCTAATCTAAAAAAAATGGTCCAGGTGTTATTTTGTGAAAACACTGATCCATCCAACTGCTGTAGTGCGGTTTAGTGTGTATTTGTGTCTGTGTGTGTGTGAGTGTGTGTGTGTGTGTGTTGTGTGTGTGTGTGTGTGTGTGTGTGTGTGTGTGTGTGTGTGTGTGTGTGAATAAGAACAAGAATAAAAAAAGAATGCAAAATGTAATACCAAGATTTTTATTTCAATCTGCAGCATAATGCTTGTGTGGCATGTTTAGGATAGATTATAACAGCAGAATTCTGCCTGAATTCTCTGGTGTATTGTGGTGTATTGTAAGGCTGGACATGCGAGAGAAATGTCGTCCACACTGATCACATCCATATGGTTTCTCTCCAGTATGTACTTTCCGGTGTTGTTTAAGGCTGTACATGTGAGAAAAGTGTTGCCCACACTGCTCACATCCATATGGTTTCTCACCAGTGTGTACTTTCTGGTGGTGTTTAAGGCTATGTAATTGAGAAAAGTTTTGTCCACACTGATCACATCCATAGGGTTTCTCTCCGTTGTGAATTCTCTGATGTCTTTTAAGCGTGGACATCAGAGAGAAGCGATGTCCACACTGATCACATCCATAGGGTTTCTCTCTAGTATGTACTTTCTGATGTCTTTCAAGATTTCCCTTTGTAGAGAAATGTTGTCCACACTGATCACAGTCATAAGGGTTTCTCTCCGGTGTGAATTCTCTGATGTATTTTAAGGCTGGCCATGCTGGTGTGAGGCGTTTTCCACACTGATCACAGCAGTGGTTCTTTTGCTTAGCCAAGCTTCTTTGTCCATTCCCCTCTGGTAGACCAGGGAAGCCAGATTGATGATTCAACACTGAATTGAAAACAATAAAACAGGAAATAATGTTTAGGGATACTTAAAGTTACTTAACTTAAAACCCATCATTAGTTAACTGTGTTCATACGAAGCATTTTGTTAAACCAATGCTAGTATTACATCAAACACATGAAAAATACTAGATAAAAAAAAAAAAAAAAAAAAGAGAAAAGTAAGTAACTTACAGAGGTCTTGATGATCATCCTGCTGAGCAGAATTGTTCTTGGTAGGGTTCAGAGAGTTCATCTTCACTTGAAGTCTGGAGTCCATAATCAATCCTGGAGGAGTTGTGGGAAACTGACCAAGAACATATGCTTCTTATAGCCTGAGATGGAACCATTCACTGCTTGAATTGATTGGTCAAAGGGGAGACCAATAGAAGCATCTCTTCAACCAACAACAACAAACATTTGCATATGCTCCACCCCTCACTCAGGTCATTTTCTCTCCACCCCTCTTTCCTCCCCAGGTCATGATTTATACATGATTACAGAAATCAACTGTTAACACCTCAGTATTTCACAATGTTATTTGGATGACCCTAAGATACTTTAAATGATCACTATCACTATTACAAATCAGTTTTATGTCAAACCTTATAGATTGGCCCGATTCACACACCTTCAATCATGTTTGTTCGTATGTTCGTATGGTGTGGGGTATGGTAAGACTTTTACAACAACAGAAACAAAGACAAACTAAAGGCAGTGTGAAACAGAAATGTAATTGTGATTCAAAAGAAACAAGGAGTGATAGCATATCTGCTGCTTTCTGGGAGTTGGCTAAAGTTTAATCATGTGAAATTGTGTATGCTGTTTACATGTCTGATTAACAAAGTATTCATTCAACATGAACATACAGAGGCTCCATGAAGGTGTCACTGTAGGCCTAAATTAGATTATTGTTAGACTGCCCATTTTCAAATATACTGTGTTGTTTCAAGATATGTTGCTCATTCATTCTCATGATAATAAGTTTAAAAACAAATGTGGCATTATTGAATAAAGTAGAAATACTGTATACTACTATGTGATAATGCTTTTAATCACATGTTTGGCAGCCTAGCCTAGGGCAGTGTTTCTCAACCATTTTAATCCCAAGCACACTTTTAATTGCTGAAAAATATCAGGGCTCTCACACTCACACACACACAGACGACACATACCACAACCACTGACGCTTAAAAATATCTACAAGATTACAATACAATAGGTCACATGGACTGCCTGGCATTCATGCTAATTATAAAATGCAGATGCCACTCAGATTATCTACACACTGGCTTCCATTGTCTCCAAGTAACACCAATTTACACATTCTAGTATCTCGTTGTTGATCTACACAATTAATTCTCAAAGTACTCTCATAGTCTAAAGGACCCTCAATTTGATTTACATTAGGCCAAAGAGTTGCACAACTTCTGCAGCCCACAGCTGCATTTTTTGCGTCATGTCCAGAATTAATTTGATAACTATTTAATGCTGGAAATAGAGTGACATTCATTTCCCAAAAACCTTATCTAGTTGTATTTGTTGTGGATTATACCAAGACTCTATTGAGGACCATGCAAACCAGGGAAGCCTGACTGATTCAACACTGAAACGGAAACAATAAAAAATGAACTATTGTTTAGGGATACTTGATGGTACTTAACTTACAACACATCAACTAGTTCATACGAAGCATTTTTGTTAAACCCATGAATCAAAACACATGAAAAATACGAGATTAAAAAAGCATGAGAGAAGTAAGTAACTTACAGAGGTCTTGATGATCATCCTACTGAGCAGAATTGTTCTTGGTGGGGTTTCAGAGAGTTCATCTTCACTTGAAGTCTGGAGTCCACAATCAATCCTGGAGGAGTTGTGGGAAACTGACCAAGAACATATGCTTCTTATAGCCTGAGATGGAACCATTCACTGCTTGAATTGATTGGTCAAATGGGAGAACAAAAGAAGCATCTCTCCACCAACCACAACAGACATTTGCATTTGCTCCACCCCTCACTCAGGTCAGTTGCTCCACCCCTCTCTCCTCCTCAGGTCATGATTCATACATGATTACAGAAATCAACTGTTAACAGTGCAGGCTTCATATTTAACTTCATTTATTAATGTCTAGGTTTCATTGACATCATTCAGTCTATATGTGAACAAAGTCAAACCATGGCTAATGGGAAATGAGTATACATGTGTATCCAAAAGTAAGGACACTGCCAAGAGTCAAAGCTCATAGTAGTCACATGCCCCCCCCCCCCCCCCCCCCCCCCCAAATGTACCATAATCATTTCACAATCCATTATGTTACCAGGATGACCCAAAGAAACTTTAAATGATTACTATTGCAATTTAGTTTATAGATTATAGATTGACCTAATTCACAACCTAACAAAGTGCTGGATTGGATTGGTCCACCTGTTAATATGCAAGTGTTGTGTATCGAAACACTATACTAGTAGAAAAAAATGAAATGAAGTTATTTAAGGGTCATGGATCGTCGGAGAGTGTGTGTTGTGTGTGTGTGTGTGTGTGTGTGTGTGTGTGTGTGTGTGTTGTGTGTGTGTGTGTGTGTGTGTGTGTGTGTGTGTGTGTGTGTGTGTGTGTGTGTGTGGGTGTGTGTGTAACTACAGCAAAAAGTTGGGAAGTTTAGTTATTTAGTGCATTATTTCCACATAATTGAATGTCAATGATGAACTAAAAGTAATTATGGTATGTCTTATAAAACAGCAAATACAATTAAGGGAAACAAAGCAGAAAACACAAACAAAAAGCAGTGTGAAACAGAGTAAATAAATAAGAGTGGTAGCATATCTGTTGAGTTAAATTTCGTGAAATTGTGCGTGCTGCTTACATTACAGTATTCAGTCCATCATTCAGCTTTGACATACACAAAGGTGTCATTGTAGGCCTAAATTAGATTATTGTTAGACTGCACATTTTTCAGATGTACAATTTTGTTTCAATATTTGTTCATTCATTTGTTCATTCATTCATTCTCGTGATATTAAGTTTAAAAACAAATGTGACATTGAATGAAGTAGAAATAATGTACACTACTATGTGGATCTAAAGGTAATGCGGTTCATCACATGTTTGGCAGCCTAGCCTAGGCCAGTGTTTTTCTCAACCTTTTTTAATCCCAAGGCCACTTATTATTGCTCTCACACACACACAATGTCAAAACATACCGCAACCGCTATCGCTAAAAATATCTACAAGATAACAACACAATAGGTCACATTGACTGCCTGACATCTATGCTATTTATAAAAATGCAGATGCCCACTCATTACCAAACAGAGAATCTACACACTGCTTCCATTGTCTCCAAGTAATCACCCAATTTACACATTCTAGTATCTCTTGTTAATGTACACCTTTCATTCTCAAAGCACTCTCAAAGTCTAAAGGATCCTCAATTGGAATTTACAATGGGCCACACCGTTGCACAATTTTCTGCAAACCACAGCTGCATTTTTGTGTCATGATTTGTTCTGTCCAGAATTAATTTGATAACTATTTAATGTTGGAAATAGAGTGACATTCATTTCCCATAAACCCTATCTAGTTGTAATTGATCTGGATTATACCAAGACTCCCATTGAGGACGATACACAATTTTCATGTTTAATGTTAACATCCATAAAATAGGTTATACCAGCAAGATAGGCTACAAGTCTAAGTGACCATTAAATGCCACTGTTTTAAACAGATTCAACAATGCACTTTTAGGCCTGGCCTAAGGTTTTAAAAACCTGAAACATTTATATAGCAGCATCCAAA
>CM076968.1:955515-1050515 GCA_039105355.1 Benthosema pterotum
ATGCAGACAAGATGCCTCCTAGAGCCTCTGTTGAGTTTAATCACATTTAGTTGTGGATATTGATCATTAAAGTAATAGCATTTGATATAAAGGCGGATAACACACATCTCTATATTACTAGTATCATTTTGCACATGTCTCTCAAGCTTATTTCAAGCTGTGGTCATTCAATCACCAACTGCCTATAACCAGTCCATGGCATTTCTTAAATGATTTCTGAAGCACTTTAGCTGCAGTACATCTTTGGTCTCGGCACAGTCAGATTCAAACACTGTTATAATTATTTAATTATTTGCCATTGGCATGGGCATTGTATTATCCTATGTATTGCACCAAAGGCTATATTAGGTTACCCATAATATTACGATAACACATGTGTTCAAGAGCAAATGAAAGAAACAGAGAAACAACCAGATTGCATCTAGAGGACATACATTTTAACATGATACATTGCATTTAGCAAGATATTAAGTTAAGTTTGATCACACCAAAACTGGTTATATGGAGTTTCATGAATAACACAATGGAGGACAGATGCAGTCCCACTCCCAGTCAAAGATGTGATACAAATGTCATTACATGCCGTGATGTAAACAGTATTTGAATGAGTCAATGTATGGTCTTTTAGATTGGTCTTCTTAATCGTCAAAGCCATAGATCCTGTAGGTTGTGGATTCCATAAGTTGTGTTTAGATCATGTCCAGATCATTTCACAACCATCAGGCACAATGAGCTTGGGGAAGGAACAGCTGTTTGTGGTGAAAAGTAACTGGAGGGGAGATGCAGTTCCATATAGAAATATAGTCAATACAATTCAATTCAAATGGCTTTATTGGCATGAGAAAACATACGTTTACATTGCCAAAGCAAGAACATAACAGCAAGAAATGCAAAACAAGCAGGGAAGCGTAATACAGCAGTACAACAATGTAGCAATACACAATGTAAACAGACTGATGCATTGCAGGGGAACACAAACTCCAACAAAAAGTCACCACCATACGCATACATACTCATACAGTTTTAATCGTTTCCCTGGGAAGAGCTACAACAAGGTCAATTGCAGTATGTACAGTCTACTTGCAATGAATCCAAACATGAATCAAAAACTATCATAATTCAATACTATTACCTGGAGGAGCTAATCTCTCCATAGTGTTCACACTAAACTCTGGGGTTTCTCACCAGTGTGAATTCTCTGGTGTGTTTTAAGGTTGGACAATTGAGAGAAGTGTTTTCCACATTGCTCACATCCATAGGGTTTCTCTCCAGTGTGAATTCTCTGGTGTGATTTAAGGTTGGCCAATTGAGCAAATTGTTGTCCACACTCAACGCATCCATAGGGTTTCTCTCCGCTATGTGATCTTTGATGTCTTTTAAGATGGGACAATTGAGAGAATTGTTTTTCACAATGATCACATCCATAGAGTTTCTCTCCAGTGTGTACTCTCTGGTGTTGTTTAAGGCTTTCCATTCGAGAAAACTGCTGTCCACACTGATCACATCCATAGGGTTTCTCGCCGGTGTGAATTCTCTGGTGTTTTTTAAGGTTGCCCATGTGAGAGAAATGTTGTCCACACTGATCACACCCATATGGTTTCTCGCCAGTGTGAATTCTCTGGTGTGTTTTAAGGCTGCCCATGCAAGAGAAATGTTGTCCACACTGATCACATCCATAGGGTTTCTCGCCAGTGTGAATTCTCTGGTGTGATTTAAGGTGGGCCAATTGAGCAAATTGTTGTCCACACTCAATGCATCCATAGGGCTTCTCTCCGCTATGTGATCTTTGATGTACTTTAAGACCGGACAATTGAGCGAATTTTTGTCCACACTGATCACATCCATAGGGTTTCTCTCCAGTATGTACTTTCTGGTGGTGTTTAAGATTGGCCATGGCAGAAAAGTGTTTTCCACAATGATCACATCCATAGGGTTTCTCGCCAGTGTGAACTCTCTGGTGTAATTTAAAGCTGGTCAATTGAGCAAATTGTTGTCCACACTGATCACATCCATAGGGTTTCTCTCCAGTATGTATTCTCTGATGTATTTTAAGGGTTCCCTTTGTAGAGAAATGTTGTCCACACTCATCACAGCCATAGGGTTTCTCTCCGGTGTGAATTCTCTGATGTCTTTTAAGGCCGGACAAGCTGGGGAAGCGTTTTCCACACTGATCACAGCAGTGGTTCTTTTTCTTAGCTGAGCTTCTTTGTCCATTCCCCTCTGGTAGACCAGGGAAGCCCGGCTGATTCGACACTGAATTGGAAACAAAAAAAAATAAATATTGTTTAGGTGTAATAATGGTACATAACCTACAACCCATCACCTAGTTAATTGGGTTCATACGAAGCATTTCTGTTAAACCCATGAATCAAAACACATGAAAAATACCAGATTAAAAAAGCATGAGAGAAGTAAGTAACTTACAGAGGTCTTGATGATCATCCTGCTGAGCAGAATTGTTCTTGGTGGGGTTCAGAGAGTTCATCTTCACTTGAAGTCTGGAGTCCACAATCAAACCTGGAGGAGTTGTGGGAAACTGACCAAGAACATGCTCTTCTTATAGCCTGAGATGGAACCATTCACTGCTTGAATTGATTGGTCAAAGGGGAGAACAATAGAAGCATCTCTCCACCAACCACAACAAACATTTGCATATGCCCCACCCCTCACTCAGGTAATTTGCTCCACCCCTCTCTCCTCCCCAGGTCATGATTTATACATGATTACAGAAATCAAATGTTAACAGTGTAGGCTTCATATTTATTAATGTTCAGGTTTCATTGACATATTGATCATTTAGTCTATATGTGAACAAAGTCAAAGCAAGGCTAATGCAAAATGAGTATACCTGTGTATCCTAAAGTAAGGACACTGTCAGAGTCAAAGCTTGTGGTATAGCCACATGTTCCCCTCTAAATGTACCATAATCATTTCACAAACCATAATGTTACTTGGATGACCCTAAGAACATTTAAATGATTGCTATTACAATTTAGTTTACGTCAAACCTTATACAATGACCTAATTCACAACCTAACAATGTGCTGGATTGCTCCACATATTAATTTGCAAGCTTTCTGTATCAAAACACAAAACACTACTACATAGATAAAATAGTTCTTCAATGGTCATGGCTCATTGGAGAGGGTGTGTGTGTCTGTGTGAACTACAGCAAAAAGTTGGGAGGTTTAGTGCATTATTTCCACGTAATTGAATGTTAATGCTATGTCTTATGAATATATTCTCTTACAATTAAGAGAAAAAAGCAGAAAACCGCAACCAAAGGCAGCAGAAATTTAATTGTGATTCAAAAGAAAAAAAGGGTGATAGCATATCTGCTGTTTTATGGGAGTTTGTTAAAGTTTAATTATGTTAAATTGTGTATGCTGTTTGCCTAACTAACAAAGTATTCATACAACATAAACATACACAGAGGCCTAAATTAATTATTGTTAGATTATTTTTCAGATCTATTTTGTTTCAAGATATGTTGCTCATTCATTCTCCTGATATTAAGTTTAAAAACAAATGTGACATCATTGAACAAAGTAGAAATACTGTATACTACTATGTGGATCCAAAGGTAATGCGGTTCATCACATGTTTGGCAGCCTAGCCTAGGGCAGTGTTTCTCAACCTTTTTTAATCCCAAGGCACACTTTGCATTGCCCAAAAATATCAGGGCTCTCTCTCTCTCTCTCTCTCTCTCTCTCTCTCACACACACACACACACACACACACACACACACACACACACACACACACACACACACACACACACACACACACACACACACTCTGACAAAACATACCGCAAACACTGACGCTAAAAATATCTACAAGATCACAACACATCGATCGCCTGACATTTATGCTATTTATAAAATGCAGATGCCCACTCATTACCAAACAGAGAATCTACACACTGGCTTCCATTGTCTCCAAGTATCACCAATTTACACATTCTAGTATCTCGTTGTTAATGTACACCATTCATTCTCAAAGTACTCTCATAGTCTAAAGGACCCTCAATTTGATGTAAATTAGGTCACACAGTTGCACAATTTCTGCAACCCACAGCTGCATTTTTGTGTCATGATTTGTTCCGTCCAGAGTTAATTTGATAACTATTTAATGTTGGCAATAGAGTGACATTCATTTCCCATAAACCTTATCTAGTTGTATTTGTTCTGGATTATACCAAGACCCCAGTTGAGGACCATATACCATTTTTATGTTTAATGTTAGACATTCATAAAATAAGCATAAAAGCAACTGAGGTGTTATATTGAGACTCGACAGACACCAATGACCTAAGATAACAGGCTACAAGTCCCAGTGATCATTGAATACCACTGTTAAATCAAATTCAACAATGTACAATTAATGATATGTAAAGACCATCCCTGATCAAAATCAAAGTAACGAAAAGGCTATGGACACCATTCACAAAAATGTGGTCACCATTCAAAACAATTACACCGTATAGAGTGACCAAGGGTTCACATTCCAGGGATGTTTTATACACATTTAAAGTAGGACTTGTATACAAGGGTTTAACCAAAATGTGCATACATTACATGGGAAAGTGAACAGCCTGTCCTGCCAGTCAGCACACTTCTTTGTCACAACAATAGACCTCAAAAAGGAGCATTTGGCCTCTAGACTAGACCTCTTGTCTTCACAACACACACATAGAATGTTAATTTGTCCTCACACCTATTCAATTCAATTTTCAATTCAAATGAGCTTTATTGGCATGAGAAAACAGACGTTTACATTGCCAAAGCAAGAGTCACAATAATATAATATAAACAGTTGAAAATGGGGACATACAGGGGGTACAGATTTTTGTAGACAGAGTTATGCTACCTTGCATTGTTTTAGAACAGGTTATAACATATTATAACAGTGCATATAACTTCCTTAACTCTTTTTTTAATACACTAACATTTTTTATTGCTACTTTAAGACAGATCATGCGGAATAAGAATAGAACAGACAGATTTACTATCTGTTTAAATGTAGCAGCTCTGTTGACATGGGAAAGTCTGGATAGCACATATCGTAGTCCTTAGGGTGGTTGAATTCCATTGGCCAATCTTCTTATGTCGCAATAGTACACAAATCTTGCTGCTGTGTTTGCGCATTGTTGTATTTCTCCCAATAGGTATGGAAGTTTTCCCTTGTTGGTCATAGTTTCAAACTAGCGTTGAGTGTGTGCGATTTGTGGGAAGTATGTGTCTCTGATGTCTTGGTATAAGGGGCAGGTGGTTAGAAAGTGTAGCTCTGTTTCAACCACATTTTGTGTGCAGTGACTGCATAGTCGTACTTCCCTTGGGAGTGGGTTCTGTCTGTGGCGGCCTTTCTCAATTGCAAGGCTGTGATCACTGAGTCTGTATCTGGTCAATGCTTTCCTAACTTTTGGGTCTTTTACTGTACTTAGGCATTCCACTTTGCTTTGGTTTTTGGTAGACTCTTTCCAGTGTGCAGTTAGGTTTCTTTTTGTTTTCTTATAATTTGGTTTAGTCCAATGTGCTTTCCAACTGGTGGTTGTGCTAGCGGTTGTGAGTATAGTCCCTGGACCATGTGGATAAGAGAGCATCCCTCTGATTTTACTCTATGGCTAAGGGCTATTTTATGGAACGTGTCTGGGTTGCTTTCTTTGAAGTGGTCATGTAATGTTAGTGCTCTTTTCTTTATTTTGATGTTGAGTGGGTATCTCCCTAGTTCTGCTTCTAACATCAGGTGTACAATGACTCTCAATACTAGTAATGCAAATGCTGGATAGGAATCTCTGACTTGTTACTCTGTCATGCAGAGAAGATGCCTCCTAGAGCCTCCTGCTGAGTTGAATCAACTTTTAGTTGTGGATATTGTTAATTAAAGTAATAGCATTGAAATTAAGGGGGGGGGGGGCACACATCTCTATTTTACTATATATCATATTGCACATGTCTCTTATGCTTATTTCAAGCTAATCACCACTGCATATAACCAGTCCATGGCATTTCTTCAATAGTTTCTGAAGCACTTTATCTGCAATACAACTCTGGCCATGGCCCAGTCAGTGTGTGTGTGTGTGTGTGTGTGTGTGTGTGTGTGTGGAGGGGGGGGGGTGTATGTAAGAATAAGAGTAAGAATCTACTTGAATATCAAGACCTTTATTTCGATCTGCAGCATAATGTTTGTGTGACACGTTTAGTATACATTATAACAGCCATATAATCAATTCATGAAATGAAATATTCAGGGTCAGAAGCAAAAATACAGTCAATACATAGTGATCCATTTAAATCATATCTCTGACCATTCTCAAGCCGCTGAATAAGAACAAAAAGAGAAGAGGTACTTTACAGAATGTTAAGTCTACTTTCAACAAATCCAAACATGGATAAAAAAAGTATCATCATCCAACACTATTACTATTACTATGGAGGAGCTAATCTCGTCATAGTGTTCACACTAAACTCTGAGGTTTCTCACCAGTGTGAATTCTCTGGTGTCTTTTAAGGCTGGCCAACTGAGAGAAGTGTTGTCCACAATGATCACATCCGTAGGGTTTCTCACCTGTGTGAATTCTCTGGTGTGTTTTAAGGTGGCCCATACGAGAGAAATGTTGCCCACACTGATCACATCCATAAGGTTTCTCTCCGGTGTGAACTCTCTGATGTGTTTTAAGCGCAAACGTGTGAGAGAAGCACTGTCCACACTGATCACATCTGTAAGGTTTCTCTCCGGTGTGAATTCTCTGATGTCTTTTAAGCGCAGATGCGTGAGAGAAGCAATGTCCACACTGATCACATCCATATGGTTTCTCTCTAGCATGTACTTTCTTATGGCTTTTAAGATTGTCCTTTGTAGAAAAATGTTGCCCACACTGATCGCATCCATAGGGTTTCTCCCCTGTGTGAATTCTCTGGTGTATTGTAAGGCTGGACATGCGAGAGAAATGTTGTCCACACTGATCACATCCATAGGGTTTCTCGCCAGTATGTATTTTCTGATGGCTTTTAAGGTGTCCCTTTGTAGAGAAATGTTGTCCACACTGATCACATCCATAGGGTTTCTCGCCAGTGTGAATTCTCTGGTGTGATTTAAGGTTGGCCAATTGAGCAAATTGTTTCCCACACTGATCACATGCATAAGGTTTCTCTCCGGTGTGAATTCTCTGATGTGTTTTAAGCGCAAGTGTGTGAGAGAAGCGATGTCCACACTGATCACATCCATAGGGTTTCTCGCCAGTGTGAATTCTCTGGTGTGATTTAAGGTTGGCCAATTGGATAAATTGTTGTCCACACTCATCACATCCATAGGGCTTCTCTCCGGTGTGAATTCTCTGATGTGTTTTAAGGTTTCCCTTTTTAGAAAAATGTTGTCCACACTCATCACATCCATAGGGCTTCTCTCCGGTGTGAATTCTCTGATGTGTTTTAAGGTTTCCCTTTGTAGAGAAATGTTGTCCACACAGATCACATCCATAGGGCTTCTCTCCGTTGTGAATTCTCTAATGTCTTTCAAGGTGTCCCTTTGTAGAGAAAAGTTGTCCACACTGATCACATCCATAGGGTTTCTCTCCGGTGTGAATTCTCTGATGTATTTTAAGGCTGGACATGCTGGGGAAGCGTTTTCCACACTGATCACAGCAGTGGTTCTTTTGCTTAGCCGAGCTTCTTTGTCCATTGCCCTCTGGTAGACCAGGGAAGCCAGACTGATGATTCAACACTGAATTATTGAGGGAAAAAAGGAAGTAATTGGTTAGGGGTACTTAATAGTACTTAACTTACAACCCATAAACTAGTTAAGTTACGAAGCATTTTGTTTAACCCATGCTAATATTAAATCACATGACACATGAAAAATACTAGATTAAAACAAATCATAGGTAATTTACAGAGGTCTTGATGATCATCCTGCTGAGCAGAATTGTACTTGGTGGGGTTCAGAGAGTTCATCTTCACTTGAAGTCTGGAGTCCACAATCAATCCTGGAGGAGTTGTGAGGAACTGACCAATAACATGCTCTTCTTATAGCCTGAGATGGAACCATTAACTGCTTAGATTGATTGGTCAAAGGGGAGAACAATAGAAGTATCTCTCCACCAACCACAACAAACATTTTCATAAGCTCCACCCCTCACTCAGGTCCTTCGCTCCACCCCTCACTCAGGTCCTTCGCTCCACCTCTCTCCTCCCCATGTCATGATTTATACATGATTACAGCAATCAACTGTTAAGAGTGTAGGCTTCATATTTGTTAATGTTCAGGTTTCATTGACAGATTGATCATTTAGTCTATATGTGAACAAAGTCAAAGCAAGGCTATTGGGAAATGAGTATACCTGTGTATCCTAAAGTAAGGACACTGTCAGAGTCAAAGCTTGTGGTATAGCCACATGTTCCCCTCTAAATGTACCATAATCATTTCACAAACCATAATGTTACTTGGATGACCCTAAGAAACTTTAAATGATGGCTATTACAATTTAGTTTACGTCAAACCTTATACACTGACCTAATTCACAAGCTAACAATGTGCTGGGATGCTCCACATATTAATTTGCAAGCAAAACACAAAACACTACTACATAGATGAAATAGTTCTACAATGGTCATGGTTTGTTGGAGAGGGTGTGTGTGTCTGTGTGAACTACAGCAAAAAGTTTGAAGGTTTAGTGCATTATTTCCACATAATTGAATGTTAATGCTATGTCTTATGAATATATCTCTTACAATGAAGAGAAAAAAAGCAGAAAACCGCAACCAAAGGCAGCAGAAATTTAATTGTGATTCAAAACAAAAAAGGTGATAGCATATTTGCTGTTTTATGGGAGTTTGTTAAAGTTTAATTATGTTAAATTGTGTATGCTGTTTGTCTAACTAACAAAGTATTCATACAACATAAACATACACAGAGGCCTAAATTAGATTTTTGTTAAAATGCACATTTTTCAGATCTACTATTTTGTTTCAAGATATGTTGCTCATTCATTCTCCTGATATTAAGTTTAAAAGCAAATGTGTGATCATTGAATAAAGTAGAAATACTGTATACTACTAAGTGGATCTAAAGGTAATGCGGTTCATCACATGTTTTGCAGCCTAGCCTAGGGCAGTGTTTCTCAACCTTTTTAATCCCAAGACACACTTTGCATTGCCCAAAAATATCAGTGCTCAAAACATACAGCAAATACTGACACTAAAAATTGGGTTGTGCTCTACAAGATCACAACACAATAGGTCACATCGACCGCCTGACATTTATGCTATTTATAAAATGCAGATGCCCACTCATTACCAAACAGAGAATCTACACACTGGCTTCCATTGTCTCCAAGTATCACCAATTTACACATTCTAGTATGTCATTGTTAATGTACATTCATTCTCAAAGTACTCTCATAGTCTAAAGGACCCTCAATTTGATTTACATTAGGCCACACATTTGCACAATTTCTGCAACCCACAGCTGTGTTTTTGTGTCTGCATGATTTGTTCTGTCCACAATTAATTTGATAACTATTTAATGATGGCAATAGAGTGACATTCATTTCCCATACACCTTGTCTAGTTGTATTTGTTTTGGGTTATACCAAGACCCCCATTGAGAACTGTTCTGTTCCAACTGTTGGTGTAAGTTCCTTAGTTGTTTGGTTTGTATAGATCTGGAGTATGCAGTGGTCTGTACATCTCAACAAGAAAGCTTGTGTACATTAACAGGCCAAAAAAATAAATACTTCTGATGCAGGTGCTGTACGCATCCACTAAATTGCTAACTGTCTACCATCAACAGTCCATCCGACAGACTCCAATATGACCCTAGACGATAGGGCTACAAGTCCCAGTGATCATTAAATGCCACTGCCACCACTAAAATTCAACAATGTGCAATTAATGATGTGTAATCACCATCACTAATCAAAGGCTATGGCCACCTTTTGCAAAAATCTGATCGCCATTCAAAACAATCACACCATATAGAGTGACCAAGGGTCCACATTCCAGGGATGTTTTATGCACATTTAAAGTAGTACTAGTATACAAGGGTGTAACCAAAATGTGCATACGTTACATGGGAAAGTGAATAGCCTGTCCTGCCAGTCAGCACACTTCTTTGTCACACAAATAGATCTCAAGAAGGACCATTTGGCCTCTAGACTAGACCTCTTGTCTTCACAACACACACATGGTCTCAACCTATTCAATTTAATTTTCAATCCAAAGGAGCTTTATTGGCATGAGAAAACAGACATTTACATTGCCAAAGCAAGAGTCACAAAACAATACAATATAAACAGTTGAAAATGGGGACAAATATATACAGGGGGTAAAGATTTTTGTAGACAGAGTTATGCTACATTGCATTGTTTTACAACAGGTTATAACATATTATAACAGTGCATATAACTTCCTTACCTCTTTAAGACACTAACATTTTTATTGCTACAGATCATGACAAGACAGATCATGCATAATAAGAATAGAACAGACAGATTTACTATCTGTTTAAATGTAGCAGCTCTGAAGTCTGGATAGTACAGATCCTAGATAGTACAGTCCTTAGGGTGGTTGAATTCCATTGGCCAATCTTCTTATGTCGCAACAGTGCACAAATCTTGCTGCTGTGTTTGCACATTGTTGTAATTCTACCAATAGGTGTGGAAGTTTTCCCTTGTTGGTCATAGTTTCGAACTCGTGTTGAGTGTGTGCGATTTGTGGGAAGTATGTGTCTCTGATGTCTTGGTATAAGGTGCAGGTGGTTAGAAAGTGTAGCTCTGTTTCAACCACATTGTGTGTGCAGTGACTGCATAGTCATACTTCCCTTGGGAGTGGGGTCTGTCTGTGGCGGCCTTTCTCTATTGCAAGGCTGTGGTCACTGAGTCTGTATCCGGTCAAAGTTTTGGGTCTTTTACTGTACTTAGGTATTCGGCCAATGTATATTCTCTTTTTAGTGATAGGTAGCACTCCATTCTGCTTTGGTTTTTGGTAGACTCGTTCCAGTGTGCCAGTTAGATTTCTTTTTGTTTTCTTATCATTTGGTTTAGTCCAATGTGCTTTCCAACTGGTGGTTGTGCTATTTGTGTGTATACTCCCTGGACCAGCTGGATAAGAGGGCATCCCTCTGATTTTACTCTATGGCTAAGGGCTATATTATGGAACGTGTCTGGGTTGCTTTCTTTGAGGTGGAGTCTGGCAAAACGTACCCCAACATCAGAAGAGGGCTATTTCTAAAATGCAGATGGCCACTCAGTACCGAACAGAGAATCTACATACTTGCATTGTCTCCAAGTATCAAAATGTACATATTCTAGTATCTCATTGAGATTACCGTACTGTTCCCATACCAATTCTTGTCAACAGTATCTAGTTGCAATAGATTATACCAAGACCCCACATTGAGCACTATGCACAATTTGTATGTTTAATGTGACATCTGTAAAAGGTGAATGTAGTTCCACTCCCAGTCAAATTAAATCACTACATGCAGTGATTTAGTAGAATGTCAATGTAATGTGTCCCATAACAACACATGATGCACATAATTTATGTATGTGTGTCTGTGTGTGCGTGTGTGTGTGAATAATAATAGAGAATAAGAATGCAATTGAATGCCAATACATTTATTTAATTCTGCAGCATGATGTTTGCCTGACATGTTTAGCATAGATTATAAAAGGCATATAATCATTTCATGGAATTAAATATGCAGGGCCAGAAGCAAAAATACAGTCAGTACATAGTGATGCATTTAAATCATATCTCTTAACATTCTCAAGTCGGTGAATAAGAACAAAAAGAGAAGAGGTAATTTACAGGATGTTGAATCTACTGTCAACAAATCCGAAAATGAATAAAAAAAAAGTATCATCATCCCACACTATAACATAGGGGAGCAAATCTCGTCATAGTGTTCACACTAAACTCTGGGGTTTCTCACCAGTGTGAATTCTCTGGTGTGTTTTAAGGTTGCCCAATTGAGAGAAGTGCTGTCCACACTGATCACATCCATAGGGTTTCTCACCAGTGTGAATTCTCTGGTGTCTTTTAAGGTGGGTCAGTTCAGCAAATTGTTGCCCACACTGATCACATCCATAGGGTTTCTCTCCGGTGTGAATTCTCTGGTGTATTTTAAGGCTGGCCAATTGTGCAAATTGTTGTCCACACTGCTCACATCCATAGGGTTTCTCACCTGTGTGAATTCTCTGGTGTGTTTTAAGGTGGGCCAATTGAGAGAAGTGTTGTCCACAATGATCACATCCATAGGGTTTCTCGCCAGTGTGAATTCTCTCATGTGTTTTAAGGTGTCCCTTTGTAGAGAAATGTTGTCCACACCGATCACATCCATAGGGTTTCTCCCCAGTGTGAATTCTCTGATGTGTTTTAAGTGTGGATGTGTGAGAGAAGCGATGCCCACACTGATCACATCCATAGGGCTTCTCTCCGGTGTGAATTCTCTGATGTCTTTTAAGGCTGGACATTCTGGGGAAGCGTTTTCCACACTGATCACAGCAGTGGTTCTTTTGCTTAGCTGAGCTCCTTTGTCCATTCCCCTCTGGTAGACCAGGGAAGCCAGACTGATACAACACTGAATTGGAAACAATAAAAAAGGAAATGTTGTTAAGGGGTACTTAATGCTACTTAACCTACAACCCATCAACTAGTTAATTGGGTTCATACGAAGCATTTTGTTAAACCCATGAATCAAAACACATGAAAAATACCAGATTAAAAAAGCATGAGAGAAGTAAGTAACTTACAGAGGTCTTGATGATCATCCTGCTGAGCAGAATTGTTCTTGGTGGGGTTCAGAGAGTTCATCTTGACTTGAAGTCTGTAGTCCACAATCAATCCTGGAGGAGTTGTGGGAAACTGACCAAGAACATATGCTTCTTATAGCCTGAGATGGAACCATTCACTGCTTGAATTGATTGGTCAAAGGGGAGAACAATAGAAGCATCTCTCCACCAACCACAACAAACATTTGCATATGCTCCACCCCTCACTCAGGTCATTTGCTCCACCCCTCTCTCCTCCCCAGGTCATGATTTATACATGATTTTAGAAATCAACTGTTAACAGTGCAGGCTTCATATTTAATATTATTTAGTAATGTTCAGTTTTAATTGACATATTGACATCATTTAGTCTATATGTGAACATAGTCAAAGCATGGCTAATGGGAAATGAGTATACCTGTGTGTCCAAAAGTAAGGACACTGCCAGAGTCAAAGCTCATAGTATAGCCACATGCCCCTCCCCCTAAATGTACCATAGTCATTACATAATCCATTATGTTACTTGGATGACCCAAAGAAACATTAAATGATTACTATTACAGTTTATAATTAGTTTATAGATTGTAGATTGACCCAATTCACAACCTAACAAAGTGCTGGATTGGTCCACACATCAATGTGCAAGCTTCAAACACTACTACTATTAGGAAAAAAAAATGTTATTTAAGGGTCATGGCTCATTGGAGAGGGTGTGTGTGTGTGTCTGTGTGTATTACAACAAAAAGTTGGGAGGTTTATTGGTTTAGTGCATTATGTCCACATAATTGAATTTTAATGATAAACTAAAGTAAATATTGTATGTCTTATAAAAACAGAGAAAAAAGGAGAAACAAAGCAGAAAAACACAAACAAAGGCAGTGTGAAACAGTAATTGAATTGTGATTTAAAATAAATAAGAGTGGTGACATATCTGTTTTTGTGGGTGTTAAATTACATGAAACTGTGCATGCTGGTTATGATATTAAGTTCAAAATTAAATGTGACATTATTGAATAATGTAGAAATACTGTATACTATTATGTGGATCTAAAGGCAATGCTGTTCATCACATGTTTGGCAGCCTAGCCTAGGGCAGTGTTTCTCAACTTTTTTAATCCCAAGGACACTCTTTTCATTGCTCAAAAATAGCAGGGCACACACACACTGACAAAACATACCACAATCACTGACACTAAAAAATATCTACAAGATTACAAAACAATAGGTCACATCGACCGCCTGACATTTATGCTATTTATAAAATGCAGATGGCGCCCTCATTACCAAACAGAGAATCTACACACTTGCTTCTATTGTCTCCAAGTATCACCAATTTACACATTCTAGTATCTTGTTGTTAATGTACACCATTCAGGAGTACATTAACAAGATACTAGAATGGGTGATTAATAAAAACGCAACGTATCTACAGAGAGAGCAGTGTGATCGCACTGACAGAAACGTGGCTAACCAGTCTCAAGCCGGACTCCGCGGTGGAGCTACAGGAGTTCAGTCTAGTGCGGACGGACAGGGATAACAAAGCATGCCGCAAGTCGAAAGGAGATGGAGTTATACTGTATATTAATAATAGATGGTGTAACCGGGGCCATGTGACTGTTTACACTTTGACTGCTGACCTTTGACCTTTTCCTGCTGTTCATCTGCTGTAATATAGTTCAATAGGATATGTGATGTAACTTTGAAGGCCCATTGCATATTTTGTGATAATGCGACAATAATCACAAATATCCCAAATGAATCAGGTGGCTGTCCTCTTTACCCAGAAAAATAATTATGTTTGTAGCTAGGCCTGACCCCAACTAGTCGACTAGTCAGTCGGTAGGGGGCGCTGTCGACTGACAACCTCCCAGTCGAATGTCGTTTTTTTTTTTTTTTTTTTTTTTTTTTGTATTCGTCTTTTTTTAATCATTCCACTCTCGGGTTGGGGTGGTTAATGTTTAACATGAACAAATGAACAGAGAGAGCCTATTGTTGAAGTGCTGTCAGATTTAACTGTCAGTAAAAAGTCCGACTGTGCACTTGATCTCACAAACGCCCAGTGAGAACAGCAGAGGACAAGCCAATGATAACCCAGACGGAGCGGATATGAATGCATCGCTGTCCGGCTGTATTCTTTGTCATTTCTTGTTCAAAACGTTATAACGTTACTGTTTTATAGGGAAGAGAATTGCTTATTTGCTTATTTTACTATCGCTGTACCGAGGACATGTCTGTGCTGTGCGAGTCTGTGCTGCTGCTGCTGCTGCGGCGGGCGGCGGCGTTGTCCTCCTCCTCCCCGCAGTCTGTCTCAAAGAACGCGGCTATGATCGCTTATTTGCCTATTTTTTGGAACCACGGCACAAACACCTAAAGTTCACCACCAACGTGATGAGAGGAGCCGTTTGTGAACATGTCACTGCTTTCTTGTCAAATCTCAAGCTCCGGTGTGCGCGCTCTCTCTTGTTGTCGGCTTACGTTACTGTTTTCAGGTCCGGGTATAAAATTTCACAATAGGGGGGGCAGGCGAAAAGTTTAAGCGTAGATTCCGCCGGAGATTTAGGGCGTTTAGGGGGGCATTCCCCCCTGTGCACAGCCTTTTATCCGGCTCTGCAAATGCTTCCCAAAAAAAAGGAAATAAGAAAGAAAGAAAGGCGGCGATCCACAGACGTCAACCATAATCCCTCAACCCTCGTGGATTATGGTATATGTGGATTATATCTTGATAAATCTGATAAAATACTGCAAAAGGTACACAGTGACAGTAGCCTAAGTTAACATCGATTCTCTCAGAACACATGCACACGGCTGCGTTGTGAGCCGTATGGCAACATTTTGCGTTGGGTCCCGCGGGCGCCGCGGGGTAAAGAAATAATAATAATAATATTAATATTAATGTTAATTTTGCCCGCGGGGGGGGGTTGGGCTCATTCGACTGGCAGTCGACTAACGGCACATTTATTCATATTAATTTCGACTATAGAAATCCTTAGTCGGGGACAGGCCTATTTGTAGCATATTGCATTCTTTAGATATAAGACATTATATACAGCTTGCTACCTCCCCAAATCAGGCCTCTGGAGACTACATTTTGAGATAGAGCCTGTTGTTTGCAGCACACTTTGTAATGCCTATAAAACATTCTCCCTTGCAGTGACATAGACATGTTATACATCAAATGAAAGCTCTAACACTCTACTTTCACTGGGACATGTAAAAATTAAAAAAAATCTATAAGGTTTGTCATAACACAATGAAAACACACATTGCATTTTCTCAGGCATTTTTATTTCTCTTCTCCCACACACAAATCAAATACAAAATACAAATAGTGTGTGTGTGTGTGTGTGTGTGTGTGTGTGTGTGTGTGTGTGTGTGTGTGTGTGTGTGTGTGTGTGTGTGTGTGTGTGTTGCATACACACACATGCGCGCACCCACACGCACACACATACTTCACGGTACCGACACGGTACGCAGTTGCATGCACCCACACATGTGCACACGCACACACGTGGCAGATCTACAAGCTCAGCACTGAGCAGTTCTTGTTTGACTGGATCTGGGGGATGGGGGGGGGGGGGGTGAGGTTGAGCCTGGTGAGGCTGTGGCTGGCTGATCTCAGCACCTAGAAACATATGAAAAAATATATAAAAAGATCATCCACAAAGTCCTCCTCCCCCGAGCCTATACATACATTACATGAAAAAGGGAACAACAAATTAGGAAATTTTAGCCAGTAAAATAGCATTCACATTCAGTCATGAGAGCCCTAGAGTAGGAACAGAGTACATTGCTTATTTCTCTCACATAATCTGGCAACGCAGGTTGCTTCTTTCAGAGCCATCTCGTAGAGATTTGGACATCGAGGGGTCTGATCAGCTCAGCTCCAATGCATACACTCCAATGCATTCCGTGACTCCTTGTCCCTTTTTGTTGTCCCGATTCAATAGAAGTCTATGTAGAAGAGCCTCCATTGGACTGGCCCAATGAATTGAATGGAGTTGTCGTAACTACTGTATTTCTATGTAAGTTTCCATTTCCTGGAAAAGAGAAACTTATCGATCACTCCCGTTTGGAGCGAGTTTTTGGAGGGGACCAGTCGATCGTTGTATTAGGCTTACACACACCTTCAGTTAGCTTGTGTGACACTCTCGTTCTCTTTTTATGTTTTGTATTGAGAAATGCAATAATAGACATAGCGATCATGCAGCCTGCAGCAGCAGCCACACACACGCGCGCACACACATAAACGAGCTGCATTATAGTAAAAAGAAAGAAAGCTGGTGATAAAACATGAGGATCCACCAACCTGATTGATTCGACACGGACTTCTGGGAGTTGGATGGACTCTGCAACACGTTCCGTTCGGACAGTGATCCCCCCCCCCCGGCGTGGAAAAAGCAGAGCGGACCCCTTTACTGGCGTGTTGGTTTTACCCCGTATCGCTTCCAGACGAGGAAAAAACAATCCAGCATATTTTTTTTTCCACAACGAGCGTCTTGATCCAGCCTCTTCCACCTACACCAGGGGTTTTCAACCTTTTTCATCCAAGGGACCACCATTTATTCAGCATTTGAGCCACGGACCACCAATTGAGGATATTTTTAGACCCACAGACCCCAAAACTAAAGATTTATTTTGCTTGTGTAAAAATGAAACCAAATGGACCCGCCAGGGTCCATTTGGTTTCATTTTTACACTCTCAAGAGTTACATTTGGATAAAACAACTTAGCTGGGGACCACCTGGAACTCTCTCAAGGACCACTGGTGGTTCTGGTACTGGATTAGGACGGAGTACAGGCTGGAGCTGGATCAGAGGAAGCCACCCTACGGCACTTCGCCCAGGGACCCTGCTTCTCTCCCGGCTGCGTGCAGCCAAACGCCTGCTGGCTCTGCAGTGGGATGGGGGGTCCGGGACAGCAGGAGCAGCCAGGATAGGGCTACTTTTGATTGATTGATTGCTTTATTAGACACTCGACTGCAACAAGGAACAGTAATAAGTACAGTCCAACACAGCAATTACTAATACTTGCTAAATGGATTCTATCAAGACTGAACTCACAACTACGTCTACGGTATGGAGCCTTTTATATTGTTTATATTGTTTGTGTTTGATTGTGGATTGCTTTCATGTTGGATGGCTGTGCTGCCATGCAAAGGCTTGTTTTGGGTCACAATGCTTTGTTTTGCCTGGTCCTGAGTCCAGACAGCAAAAGATCAGAATATCTGGTGTTGTGTTGTTGTTGTGGTGGTGTTGTTGTGAGCACGTGCTCTACTGTGGACCGGCAGTTTGTTTTGGCGTTGAGCTGGCCTCCATGGCCCACTACAGACAACTACTGTGGTCCCTGTGACCATTCCTGTGCCCTTTCTCTTGAGATCAGAATATGTATTGCTTGACTAGGTGTTGTGGTGAGCACCATGCTCTACTGTTGAAACAAAGCGGCTGGCGCATGTGCTCTGCTGTTGCCATGGAGCAGCAGTTTGTTTTGATTTTGAGCTGGCCACTGTGGCCCACTACAGACCACAGGTGGTCCCTGTGACCATTCCTGTTACTTTTTTTCCCCTTGAGATCAGAATATGTATTGCTTGACTAGATGGTGTCTACTGTTTACATAGAGCAGCCGGAGCACGTGCTCTGCTGTTGCCATGGTGCAGCAGTTTGTTTTGGTGTTGAGCTGGCCACCGTGGCCCACTACAGACCACTCCTGTGGTCCCTGTGACCATTCCTGTGACTTTTTTTTCTTGAACACATTATTTCTGACCTTTTTTTTTATCATAGAAGCCTGAGATTTTGTGAGAAGCTTGGAAAGAGTCCCAGGTAATGTAAATGCAAATAAAAATCAAATCTCGGGTATCTCGGCTATCGCAGCCTGGGACATTTCCCGGATTTCTCGGATTTCTCGGGTACCGCAGAGGAAGTGTTAAAGAAACAATATGCACCCCCGATATAGAGCTTCTAGCTGTCAGCCTTAGACCCTATTATGTCCCGAGAGAGACATCCCACGTCATTGCCATCTGTGTATACATTCAGCCGAGGGCTGACGCAGGGCTGGCGTGTGAAATGCTACAATCAACCGTGGCCAGACTACAGACACAACATCCTAACGCTTTCATAGCTATATCTGGGGACTTGAATCATGTCACCCCCCAGTTTTATGAAATGGCTCAACGAGATGACATCAAATATACAAATGGGGAGAGTTAAATCCCACAACACATTCAAGAAAATATGGTCTGCCTTCATAGAGTATCTCAAAATGGATGGAAATAAAGGATAAATGGTTGTATGAAATGGCAGTAGCCTATGTGTGGCTACCCCCCCTACTGTTGCTGTACTTTTTTTTTTTTTTTTTATGTATTTATTTATTATAACTTTACCTCCTTGCTTGGAGAAACCAAAATGACTGCTGGCCCAAAGATTATGGTGTTCCTTCTATTATATAAAATGTCTTGAGGCTCATGTGTGATTTGCTGTATACAATAGAATATACAACTGTTTAATCAAATTCAACAATGTACAATTAATGATGTGTAATCACCATCACTAATCAAAATCAAAGTAACAAAAAGGCTATGGACACCATTCACAAAAATCTGGTCACCATTCAGGACAATCATTTATCATCATTTAACACTATTACATGGAGGAGCTTATCTCATCATAGTGTTCACATTCAACTCTGAGGTTTCTCTCCGGTGTGAATTCTCTGAAGTGTTTTAAGGTTGCCCAATCTAGTGAATTGTTGTCCACACTGCTCACATCCAAATGGTTTCCCTCCAGTATGTACTCTCTGGTGGCGTTTAAGGTTGACAAGGTTGTTTCTCATTCATTCTCTTGATATTAAGATTAAAAACAACAGATAGTAATGAATGAAGTATACTACTATGTGGACCTTAAAGTAATGCTGTTCATCACATTTTTGGCAGCCTAGGAGATAGACATACAGGTTTGTATCATTGTTACAGCATAGTCTGGCAAAACATACCCCAACACCTGAAGCTGAAAATATACAAGCTCACAACACAATAGTGCATAATGACAATGACATTATGCTTTTTATAAAATGCAGATGTAGCACTCAGTACTGAACAGATAATGTACATTGTCTCCAAGTATCACCAATTTAGTCATTCTAGTATCTTGTCGTTGACTATAGTCAATTTGATTTAATGTTCGTAATAGAGTTATGATAATACTGTTCCCATACCAATTCTTGTCAACATTATCTAGTTGCAATAGATGACCAAGACCCCACATTGAGCACTATACACAAATTGTATGTTTAATGTGACATCTGTAAAAGGTGAATGTAGTTCCACTCCCAGTCAAATAAACTCGACTCCCAGTCAAAAAACGCTGTGATTTAGTAGAATGTGTGTGTGTGTGTGTGTGTGTGTGTGTGTGTGTGTGTGTGTGTGTGTGTGTGTGTGTGTGTGTGTGTGTGTGTGTGTGTGTGTGTGTGTGTGTGAATAAGAATTGAGAATAAGAATGCAATTGAATATCAATACATTTATTTCAATCTGCAGCATAATGTTTGTGTGACATGTTTAGTATAGATTATAACAGCCATGTAATCAATTCATGAAATGAAATATGCAGGGCCAGAAGCAAAAATACAGTCAGTACATAGTGATGCATTTAAATCATATCTCTGAACATTCTCAAGCCGCTAAATAAGAACAAAAATAGATAATTTATAAACAGGATGTTAAGTCTATTTTCAACAAAACCGAGCATGAATAAAGTATCTTTGTCCAACACTATTACATGGAGGAGCTAATCTTGTCATAGTGTTCACACTAAACTCTGGGGGTTCTCACCAGTGTGAATTCTCTGGTGTATTTTAAGGTTACCCAATTGAGAGAAGTGTTTTCCACAATGATCACATCCATAGGGTTTCTCACCAGTGTGAATTCTCTGGTGTGTTTTAAGGTTGGCCAATTGAGAGAAGTCTTTTCCACAATGATCACATCCATAGGGTTTCTCACCAGTGTGAATTCTCTGGTGTGCTTTAAGGTGGGCCAAATGAGCGAATTGTTGTCCACACTCATCACATCCATAGGGTTTCTCCCCAGTGTGAATTCTCTGGTGTCGTTTAAGGCTTCCCATTTGAGAAAACTGCTGTCCACAGTGATCACACCCATAGGGTTTCTCGCCAGTGTGAATTCTCTGGTGTGTTTTAAGGCTGCCCATGCAAGAGAAATGTTGTCCACACTGATCACATCCATAGGGTTTCTCGCCAGTGTGAATTCTCTGGTGTGCTTTAAGGTTGGCCAATTGAGCAAATTGTTGTCCACACTCATCACATCCATAGGGTTTCTCGCCGGTGTGTACTTTCTGGTGGTGTTTAAGACTAGCTATCTGCGAAAAGTGCTGCCCACAATGATCACATCCATATGGCTTCTCTCCGGTGTGAATTCTCTGATGTGTTGTAAGGTTTCCCTTTGTAGAGAAATGTTGTCCACACTGATCACATCCATAGGCTTTCTCTCCAGTGTGTATTTTCTGATGGCTTTTAAGGTGTCCCTTTCTAGAGAAATGTTGTCCACACTGATCACATCCATAGGGTTTTTCTCCAGTGTGAATCCTCTGATGTATTTTAAGGCTGGACATGCTGGGGAAGCGTTTTCCACACTGATCACAGCAGTGGTTCTTTTGCTTAGCTGAGCTTCTTTGTCCATTCCCCTCTGGTAGACCAGGGAAGCCCGACTGATTCAACACTGAATTGGAAACAATAAAAAAGGAAATATTGTTTAGGGGTACTTAATGGTACTTAACCTACAACCCATCAACTAGTTAATTGGGTTCATACGAAGCATTTTTGTTAAACCCATAAATCAAAACATATGATACCAGATTAAAAAAAGCATGAGAGAAGTAACTTACAGAGGTCTTGATGATCATCCTGCTGAGCAGAATTGTTCTTGGTGGGGTTCAGAGAGTTCATCTTGACTTGAAGTCTGGATTCCACAATCAATCCTGGAGGAGTTGTGGGAAACTGACCAAGAGCATATGCTTCTTATAGCTGGAGATGGACCATTCACTGCTTGAATTGATTGGTCAAAGGGGAGAACAATAGAAGCTTCTCTCCACCAACCACAACAAACATTTGCATATGCTCCACCCCTCACTCAGGTCATTTGCTCCACCCCTCTCTCCTCCCCAGGTCATGATTTACACATGATTCTAGAAATCAACTGTTAACACTGTAGGCTTCATATTTAATATTATTTAGTAATGTTCAGTTTTAATTGACATATTGACATCAATTAGTCTATATGTGAACATAGTCAAAGCATGGCTAATGGGAAATGAGTATACCTGTGTGTCCAAAAGTAAGGACACTGCCAGAGTCAAAGCCCATAGTATAGCCACATGCCCCACCTAAATGTACCATAATCATTTCATAATCCATGATGTTACTTGGATGACCCAAAGAAACATTAAATGATTACTATTACAGTTTATAATTAGTTTATAGATTGTAGATTGACCCAATTCACAACCTAACAAAGTGCTGGATTGCACATCAATGTGCAAGCTTCAAACACTACTACTATTAGGAAAAAAAAGTTATTTAAGGATCATGGCTCATTGGAGAGGGTGTGTGTGTGTGTGTGTGTGTGTGTGTGTGTGTGTGTGTGTGTGTGTGTGTGTGTGTGTGTGTGTGTGTGTGTGTGTGTGTGTGTGTGTACTACAGAGAAGGTTGGGAGGTTTACTGCATTATTTCCACATAATTGAATATTAATGGTATGTCTTATAAAACAAAGCAGAAAACCGCAACCAAATGCAGCGTGGAACAGAAATTTAACTGTGATTCAAAAGAAAGAAGAAATGATAGCATATCTGCTGTTTTATGGGAGTTTGTTAAAGTTTAATTATGTTAAATTGTGTATGCTGTTTACATGTCTAACTAACAAAGTATTCATACAACATGAACATACACAGAGGCTCCATGAATTTGTCACTGTAGGACTAAATTAGATTATTGTTAGACTGCACATTTTTCAGATATGCTATTGTGTTTGAAGGTGTGTTGCTCATTCATTCTCTTGATATTAAGTTTAAAAAAATGTGACATTATTGAATAAGGTAGAAATACTGTATACTGTACTATGTGTATCTAAAGGTAATGCTGTTCATCAGATTTTTAGCAGCCTAGCCTAGGGCAGTGTTTCTAAACCATTTTTAAGGCACACTTTTCATTGCCCAAAAATACCAAGGGTTCACATTGCAGGGATGTTTTATACACATTTAAAGTAGGACTTGCATAGAAGGGTGTAACCAAAATGTGCATACATTACATGGAAAAATGAACAGCCTGTCCTGCCAGTCAGCACACTTCTTTGTCACACAAATAGACCTCAAGAAGGACCATTTGGCCTCTAGACTAGACCTCTTGTCTTCACAACACACAAATAGAATGTTAATTTGGTATCACACCTAACTGTGCTTCAAACATCAAGTGTACAATGACTCTCAATATCTACAAGATCACAACACAATAGTGCACATCGACCACCTGACATTTTTGCTATTTATAAAATGCAGATGGCCCATTCATTACCAAACAGAGAATCTACACACTGGCTTCCATTGTCTCCAAGTATCACCAATTTACACATTCTAGTATCTCGTTGTTAATGCACACCATTCATTCTCAAAGTACTCTCAAAGGACCCTCAATTTGATTTATATGAAAATAAATCAGTGTGTGTGTGTGTGTGTGTGTGTGTGTGTGTGTGTGTGTGTGTGTGTGTGTGTGTGTGTGTGTGTGTGTGTGTGTGTGTGTGTGTGTGTGTGTGTGTTTGTACTACAGCAAAAAGGTGTTAGCTTTAGTGGTTTAATGCACTATTTCAAAATAATTTAATGTGAACTAATGATTAAACTAAAGATTGAACTAAAATAAATATTGTATACAGTATGTATATATGTATAAAGTAAATATTGTATATGTATATATGTATATTGGCTTTAATGACTATGAAACAAAGCAGAAAAACAACTAAAGGCAGTGTGAAACAGACATTTAATTGTGATTTAAAATAAATAAGAGTGGTAGCATACCATAAAGTTAAATTATTTTAAATACTGTACACTGTTTATGCTGTTTAAGTATTCAGTCGTGCATCATGAGCATACACAGAGGCTACATAAAGGTGTCACTGTAGATCTAAATTAGATTATTGTTTGACACATTTTTCAGATATACTATTTTGTTTCAAGATATGTTTCTCATTCATTTTATTGATATTAAGTTTAAAGTGAATAAGGCTCATAGTGATTTTTGTCATGGTAGACATGTCTAGAGTTAGAAAATATGTGATAGCCTTGCACCAGTGGTAGCTTTATGGGTGCTATCATGCATTTTATTGTAATAACACTATAGGCGGAAATTGCATGGGTCAGTATATGAAAGCATACTTGCGCGAAAACAGAAATCCTCGATTAACACACGGAGCAGACTGGCCTTCAAGTGTCACTCTAAGTGATGTGACGTAGCACAGCAGGGAGGGGCTGGGGCTGATGACACGTTTCTGAGATCAAATCAGATCTAACTGATCTACCGCTGTGGCTGCGCTGGTCCCTGCCCCTCTAAGCCAAAATCACTGCAGGTTATGCGAGGCGAAGTTTACCATGACCAGCAAAGCACTCAATGTCACATCCTGTAAATGTGTGTAATGCAACCAGACTGTCACCAAGGTTTTCTCCCAAACCAAGGTTGCAAACTTATGTTCATTGTGCCTGTGTGTTTGTTAAACTAGTTAGATCACCCTTGATTCTGTGATGTTTAATTTCAAGGGAGAGCCATTGTGGGTTTTGCTGGTATGGCTACCAGAAGTGTGTTTGTGGCTGTTGTCATATTAGGATTTTCCTCGTGTTTAATTTGTCCGTCGATGGTACAAACATCAGAAATGTTCATACAAGTGAATTATTTAGAGTTTAGACAATGATTAATTATATAGTCATAACATAATCAGATTTTTAGCCTAAATCACTATTTAGATACTCTACTCACACATTTTTGGCATTCCTGGATGTCTTACGAACATAATGATACCACAAATTCCTTTTGATGGCAAAGATAATTTGTCCAGCCCATCAGGCCAGGTGTGAGTGTGACTACTTCACAGTCACAGAATCCCTCCCTTCCCCCAGTGATATTCATGTTAGATAAAATACAGATTTTTAGTATATTACACTACACTATTATACTATTATATGAATTACAATCTTTTAGGTTATGTACAAAATTAACTTTTCTTTAATGAAACCGAAGTGCATATTTAATAATGTAAAGTCGCTATGTTGTCACTGCCTATAAAAGACAGATTTTTAGTATGTTTAGTAACATTTCAAGAGATTCTCATCTTAACAACTTTTCTGACTAATATATATAGTCTGAACTTTATTAAACTATCTGACTAAGAGAGGTTCTACATCAGTTCGAAGTAGAATGATTAATTCGGATTTTGAAAACTGTATTTTCACATGTGATCATAAATGGAGTGATGACACACATAAAGCTACCACAGATGCAAGGCTATCATGTTTTTTCTAGTACTAGGGGTGTATACCTACCCAAAAATCACTATGAGAATTATTCCTCTTTTCGGTACTGGTGACCCCTGATGTGTGTGTGAATAAGAATAGAGAACAAGAATGCACTTGAATATCAAGAGATATTCAAGTGCATCAAACACTACTACTATTAGAAAAGTTATTTAAGGGTAATGGCTCATTGAAGAGGGTGTGTGTGTGTGTGTGTGTGTGTGTGTGTGTGTGTGTGTGTGTGTGTGTGTGTGTGTGTGTGTGTGTGTGTGTGTGTGTGTGTGTATTACAGCAAAAAGTTGGGAGGTTTATTCGTTTAGTGCATTATGTCCACATTATTGAATTTTAATGATGAACTAAAGTAAATATTGTATGTCTTATAAAAAAACAGAGAAAAAAGGAGAAACAAAGCAGAAAAATGCAAACAAAGGCAGTGTGAAACAGTAATTGAATTGTGATTTTAAATAAATAAGAGTGGTGACATATCTGTTTTTGTGGGAGTTAAATTACATGAAATTGTGCATGCTGTTTATGATATTAAGTTCAAAATTAAATGTGACATTATTGAATAATGTAGAAATACTGTATACTATTATGTGGATCTAAAGGTAATGCTGTTCATCACATGTTTGGCAGCCTAGCCTAGGGCAGTGTTTCTAAACCATTTTTAATCCCAAGGACACTCTTTTCATTGCTCAAAAATATCAGGGCACACACACACACTGACAAAATATACCGCAATCACTGACGCTAAAAAATATCTATAACATCTATAAAATAACATCTATAAAATAACATTCTAGTATCTTGTTGTTAATGTACACCATTCAGGAGTACATTAACAACAAGATACTAGAATGTGTGATTAATAAAAACACAACATATCTACAGAGAGAGCAGTGTGATCGCACTGACAGAAACGTGGCTAACCAGTCTCAAGCCAGACTCCGCGGTGGAGCTACAGGAGTTCATCTAGTGCGGACGGACAGAGATAACAAAGCGTGCCGCAAGTCGAAAGGAGATGGAGTTATACTGTATATTAATAATAGATGGTGTAACCGGGGCCATGTGACTGTTAAAGAAACAATATGCACCCCCGATATAGAGCTTCTAGCTGTCAGCCTTAGACCCTATTATGTCCCGAGAGAGATATCCCACGTCATTGCCATCTGTGTATACATTCAGCCGAGGGCTGACGCAGGGCTGGCGTGTGAAATGCTACAATCAACCGTGGCCAGGCTACAGACACAACATCCTGGCGCTTTAATAGCTATATCTGGGGACTTGAAAATCTGGTCACCATTCAGGACAATCACACCGTGTTGTAGAGTGACCAAGGGTTCACATTCCGGAGATGTTTTATGCATATTTAAAGTAGGACTTGTATACAAGGGTGTGACCAAAATATGCATACATTACATAGACCTCTTGTCTTCACAACACACAAATAGAATGTTAATTTGGTCTCACACCTAACTGTGCTTCAAACATCATGTATACAATGACTTTCAATACTAGTAATGCAAATGTGTTACTCTGTCATGCAGACAAGAAGCCTCCTAGAGCCTCCTGTTGAGTTGAATCAACATTTAGTTGTGGATATTGATTATTAAAGTAATAGCATTTAATTAAAGGTGGATAACACACATCTCTATATTACTATATATCATATTGCACATGTCTCTCAAGCTTATTTCAAGCTGTGGTCATTCAAATCACCACTGCATATAACCAGTCCATGGCATTTCTTCAATTGTTTCTGAAGCACTTTAGCTGCAGTACAACTTTGGTCTTGGCCCAGTCTGATTCAAACACTGTTATAATTATTTAATTATTTGCCATTGCATGGGCATTGTATTATCCTATGTATTGCACCAAAAGGCTATAGGTTACCCATAATAATTAAGATAACACATGTCATCAAAGATCAAATGAAAGAAATAGAGAAACAACCAGATTGCATTTAGAGGACATACATTTTAGCATGCTACATTGCATTTAGCAAGATATTAAGTTAAGTTTAATCACACCAAAACTGGTTCTATGGAGTTTCATGGATAACACAATGGAGGACAGATGCAGTCCCACTCCCAGTCAAAGATGTGAATACAAATGTCACTACATGCCGTGATGTAAATAGTATTTGAATGAGTCAATGCATGGTCTTTTAGATTGGTCTTCTTACTCGTCAAAGCCATAGATACTGTAGGTTGTGCATTCCATAAAGTTGTGTCTAGATCATTTCACAACCATCAGGCACAATGAGCTTGGGGAAGGAACAGCTGTTTGTGGTGAAAAGTAACTGGATGGGAGATGCAGTTCCATATAGAAATATAGTCAATACAATTCAATTCAAATGGCTTTATTGGCATGAGAAAACATACGTTTACATTGCCAACGCAAGAACATAACAGCAAGAAATGCAATATAACAAGAAAACACAATATAACATGAGCAGAGAAGCGTAATACAGCAGTACAACAATGTATTCAATACACAATGTACCCAGGCTGATGCATTGCAGGGGAACACAATAAGAATGCAATTGAATAATTGAAGACCTTTATTTCAAACTACAGCATAATGTTTGTGTGACATGTTTAGTATAGTTTATAACAGCCATGTAATCAATTCATGAAATGAAGTATGCAGGGCCAGAAGCAATAATACAGTCAGTACATAGTGATGCATTTGAATTAAGAACAAAAAGAGGTAATTTATAAAAGGGATGTTAAGTCTATTTTCAACAAATCTGAACACGAATAAAAAACTATCATCGTCCAACCCTATTACATGGAGGAGCTAATCTCGTCATAGTGTTCACACTAAACTCTGAGGTTTCTCACCAGTGTGAATTCTCTGGTGTGTTTTAAGGCTGTCCATGCGAGAGAAATGTTGTCCACACTGATCACATCCATAGGGTTTCTCTCCGGTATGTACTCTCTGGTGGCATTTAAGGCTAGGCATGTGAGAAAAGTGTTGTCCACACTGATCACATCCATAGGGTTTCTCCCCAGTGTGAATTCTCTGGTGGCGTTTAAGGTGGCTCATATGAGAGAAATGTTGTCCACAATGAAAACATCCATAGGGTTTCTCACCAGTGTGAATTCTCTGGTGTGTTTTAAGGCTGTCCATGCGAGAGAAATGTTGCCCACACTGATCACATCCATAAGGTTTCTCTCCGGTGTGAATTCTCTGATGTGTTTTAAGCGCAAATGTGTGAGAGAAGCGTTGTCCACACTGATCACATCCATAGGGTTTCTCTCCGGTGTGAATTCTCTGATGTGTTTTAAGGTTTCCCTTTGTAGAGAAATGTTGTCCACACTGATCACAGCCATAGGGTTTCTCTCCGGTGTGAATTCTCTGATGTATTTTAAGGCTGGACATGCTGGGGAAGCGTTTTCCACACTGATCACAGCTGTGGTTCTTTTGCTTAGCTGAGCTTCTTTGTCCATTCCCCTCTGGTAGACCAGGGAAGCCAGACTGATTCAACACTGAATTGGAAACAATAAAAAAGGAAATATTGTTTAGGGGTACTTAATGGTACTTAACTTACAACCCATCAACTAGTTAACTGTGTTCATACCAAGCATTTTGTTAAACCCATGCTAATATTAAATCAAAACACATGAAAAATACTAGATTAAAACAAATCATGAGAAAAGTAAGTAACTTACAGAGGTCTTGATGATCATCCTGCTGAGCAGAATTGTTCTTGGTGGGGTTCAGAGAGTTCATCTTCACTTGAAGTCTGGAGTCCACAATCAATCCTGGAGGAGTTGTGGGAAACTGACCAAGAGCATATGCTTCTTATAGCCTGAGATGGAACCATTCACTGCTTGGATTGATTGGTCAAAGGGGAGAACAATAGAAGCATCTCTCCACCAACCACAACAAACATTTGCATATGCTCCACCCCTCACTCAGGTCATTTGCTCCACCCCTCTCTCCTCCCCAGGTCATGATTTATACATGATTACAGAAATCAACTGTTAACACCTCAGTATTTCACAATTCATAATGTTATTTGGATAACCCTAAGAAACTGGATCACTATTACAATTTAGTTTACGTCAAACCTTAGACGTAACCTAAGAAACACACATGTAACACATGTAAAACATGAAGTGAAAACATCTGTCTGTCCAGATATTTAGTTTAAAAACAAATGTGACCATATTGAGTAAAGTAAAAATACTGTAAACTGCTATGTGGATCCAACGGTAATGCTGTTCATCACATGTTTGGCAGCCTAGCCTAGGGCAGTGTTTCTCAACCTTTTTTTAATCTCAAGGCACACTTTGCATTGCTCAAAAATATCAGGGCTCACACACACACACACACACACACACACACACACACACACACACACACACACACACACACACACACACACAGAGAGAGAGACAAAACATACCGCAACCACTGACGCTAAAAATATCTACCAGATCACAACACAATAGTGCACATCGACCGCCTGACATTTATGCTATTTATAAATTGCAGATGGCCCACTCATTACCAAACAGAGAATCTACACACTGGCTTCCATTGTCTCCAAGTATCACCAATTTACACATTCTAGTATCTTGTTGTTAATGTACAACATTCATTCTCAAAGTACTCACACAGTTGCACAATTTCTGCAACCCACAGCTGCATTTTTGTGTCATTTTTTGTGTTAATTCCAGAATTAATTTGATAACTATTTAATGTTGGCAATAGAGTGACATTCATTTCCCATAAACCTTATCTAATTGTATTTATTCTGGATTATACCAAGACCCCCATTGAGGACAATATGCCATTTTTTATGTTTAATGTTAACATTCATAAAATAGGCATACAAGCAACTGAGGTGTTATATTGAGACTCGGCAGACTCCAATATGACCTTAGATAACAGGCTACAAGTCCCAGTGATCTGTACATACCACTGTTTAACCAAATTAACAATGTACAATGAATGATGTGTAATCACCATCACTAATCAAAATCAAGGTAACAAAAACAGACTGCTATAAGGGTTCCAAATTGAGATAAGCGATGCTGTGCTGTCAAAACACAACACAATAATGCACAATGACAATGGCATTTAGGGCTATTTATAAAATGCAAATGTACCACCATGCAAATGTACCATGGAAATATACCAACGAACAGAGAATCTACATACTTGTCTCCAAGTATCACCAATTTACACATTCTACACCATTCATTCTGATTCATTCTGAAAGTACTTTCAAATGACCCTCAATTTGATTTACATCAGGCTACACATTTGCATATATTTTATTTCTGCAACCCACAGCTTCTGCAACCCTCATCTATATACTGCTAGTGTACTAGTTTTATACTTCCAGTACACTTTCAAGTATGCCCTTAGTATACTACTAGTTATACTTAAGTATACTAATCTCTTCTGCTAATAGTACATTTGAGTATATTTAAAGGTGTACTAGAAGTATATTATACTCATAGTAAACCTTTAAGTATTACCAGTTTGCTTACCACTTTGCTTATATCGTACTTACAGTACACTACACTGTTTACTTAGCATGCCACATACAGTGCTACTACTATAATATGTTTTATACTTGGAAATATCACTTTAGCACACACACACACACACACACACACACACACACACACACACACACACACACACACACACACACACACACACACTAGCGTCCAGTCGTTAATCTACACAGTCATTCTCACAGTCATTTTCACTGTTAGAGTATTCTCATGTACACAGTCAAAAGGACCATCAATTCCTTCCATTATCATTATCATTAAGCAATGACATTTTGTTATCTCTGCAAACCACATCAACAACAGTTTAGCTGATTTATGCATGATTCTATAAATCAACTGTTTAAAGGATCCCTGGCTAATAATTTAAAGATGACCCAAAGAAACTTTAAATGATTACTATTACCAGGGGTGCACATAAGTGGTGCTCCGGTGCTCAGGAGCACCAAAAATCCTACAATGAGTTGTCAATCCAGGGATGGAAAGCTCCTTTGAGCACCACACAGCTGGGACTCATAATGACTGCGACTTCGAACTGTATTAATATGGAAAAAAGTGAATTCTGTTAAAAATGACAAAAAAATCACTTTCTTGGCTCCCAGGGGAAATTGTGCGACATGAGGCATAAAGTGTCAGATCTGATCACATATAGACTAAAAGGATGCATCTATGCCAATACGTCAATGAAATGAAAGGAATTCTGGACAGAACCAATCATGCCTATACAAAAACGCAGCTGTGGGGATAATACACTTCCTATATTACTATGTCATAATGCACATGTTTCTCAAGCTTATTTAAAGCTGTAGTGACTCAAATCACCACTGCATATAACCAGTCCATGGCATTCCTTGTGTGTGTGTGTGTGTGTGTGTGTGTGTGTGTGTGTGTGTGTGTGTGTGTGTGTGTGTGTGTGTGTGTGTGTGTAAGAATAGAGAAGAAGAATGCAATTGAATAATTGAAGACCTTTATTTCAATCTGCAGCATATGTTTGCGTGACATGTTTAGTATAGATTATAACAGCCATATAAGCAATTCATGAAATGAAATATGCAGGGTCAGAAACAAAAATACAGTCAATACATAGTGATACATTTAAATCATATCTGTGAACATTCTCAAGCCGGTGAATAAGAACAAAAAGAGAAGGGGTAATTTACAGGATGTCCACTTTCAACAAATCCGAACATGAATAAAAAAAGTATCACCATCCAACACTGGTGGAGCTAATCTCATCAGTGTTCACACTAAACTCTGGGGTTTCTCGCCAGTGTGAATTCTCTGGTGTCTTTTAAGGTTGCCCAATTGAGAGAAGTGTTGTCCACACTGCTCACATCCATAGGGTTTCTCTCCGGTGTGAATTCTCTGGTGTATTTTAAGGCTGGTCAATTGCGCAAATTGTTGTCCACACTGATCACATCCATAGGGTTTCTCTCCAGTATGCACTCTCTGGTGTCTTTTAATGTGGGTCAATTCAGCAAATTGTTGTCCACACTGCTCACATCCATAGGGTTTCTCACCTGTGTGAATTCTCTTGTGTGTTTTAAGGTGGGCCAATTGAGAGAAGTGTTGTCCACAATGATCACATCCATAGGGTTTCTCGCCAGTGTGAATCCTCTGGTGTGTTTTAAGGTGTCCCTTTGTAGAGAAATGTTGTCCACACTGATCACATCCATAGGGTTTCTCTCCAGTGTGAATTCTCTGGTGTATTTTAAGGCTGGACATGCGAGAGTAATGTTGTCCACACTGATCACATCCATAGGGCTTCTCTCCAGTGTGTATTTTCTCATGGTTTTAAGGTGTCCCTTTGTAGAGAAATGTTGTCCACACTGATCACATGCATAGGGTTTCTCTCCGGTGTGAATTCTCTGATGTATTTTAAGGCTGGACATGCTGTGGAAGCGTTTTCCACACTGATCACAGCAGTGGTTCTTTTGCTTAGCTGAGCTTCTTTGTCCATTCCCCTCTGGTAGACCAGGGAAGCCTGACTGATTCGACACTGAATTGGAAACAATAAAAAGGAAATATTGTTTAGGGGTACTTAATGGTACTTAACCTACAACCCATCAACTAGTTAATTGGGTTCATACGAAGCATTTTTGTTAAACCCTTAAATCAAAACACATGAAAAATACCAGATTAAAAAAGCATGAGAGAAGTAAGTAACTTACAGAGGTCTTGATGATCATCCTGTTGAGCAGAATTGTTCTTGGTGGGGTTCAGAGAGTTCATCTTCACTTGAAGTCTGGAGTCCACAATCAATCCTGGAGGAGTTGTGGGAAACTGACCAAGAACATATGCTTCTTATAGCCTAAGATGGAACCATTCACTGCTTGAATTGATTGGTCAAAGGGGAGAACAATAGAAGCATCTCTCCACCAACCACAACAAACATTTGCATATGCCCCACCCCTCACTCAGGTCATTTAGTCTATATGTGAAGAAAGTCAAAGCATGGATAATGGGAAATGAGTATACATGTGTATCCAAAAGGAAGGACACTGTCAGAGTCAAAGCTCATAATATAGCCACATGTCCCCGCCTAAATGTACCATAATCATTTTGCAAGCCATAATGTTACTTGGATGACCAAAAGAAACTTCAAATGATTACCATTACAATTTAGTTTAAGGATTTTCGATTGACATAATTCACAACCTAACAAAGTGTGTCTCGGAACACAATAAAATGAAGTTGTTTAAGGGTCATGGCTCATTGGAGAAAGAGAGTGTGTGTGTGTGTGTGTGTGTGTGTGTGTGTGTGTGTGTGTGTGTGTGTGTGTGTGTGTGTGTGTGTGTGTGTGTGTGTGTGTGTGTGTGTGAGTGTGTGTGTGTGTGTGTGTGTGTGTGTGTGTGTGTGTCATCAAGCAATGACATTTTGTTATCTCTGCAAACCACATCAACAACAGTTTAGCTGATTTATGCATGATTCTAGAAATCAACTGTTAAAAGGATCCCTGGCTAATAAGACAAATATGCCTTAAAACACTATACTTGGATTCTATAACTAAAATGAGAATGTACCATAATCATTTCACAATCCATAATGTTACTTGGATGACCCAAAGAAACTTTAAATGATTACTATTACCAGGGGTGCACATAAGTGGTGCTCCGGTGCTCAGGAGCACCAAAAATCCTACAATGATCTGTCAATCCAGGGATGGAAAGCTCCTTTGAGCAAAGTATACAATGACTCTCAATACTAGTAATGCAAATGCTGGATGGGAATCTCTGACGTGTTACTCTGTCATGCAGACAAGCCTCCTAGTTAAACTTAACTTCTGTTGAGTTTAATCAACATTTAGTTGTGGATATTGATTATTAAAGTAATAACATTTTAATTAAAGGGGGATAACACACATCTCTATCTTACTATATACCATATTGCACATCTCTCTCAAGCTTATTTCAGGCTGTGGGAACTTCAATCACAACTGCATATAACCATCTTTATTTGTATAGCACCTTTCATGACATAAAATGCAGCTCAAAGTGCTTTACATTGCAATAGAGAAGAAGACAAAAAAAAGTGGGTATAAATTAAAGAGATCATTAAAATACATCAAAGAAGCAGTACAGTGAGGACCTGAGATAAGGCATAAAATATAAAATCATAAAATATAGAATCACAGAGAATCAGTTAAAAGCAAGTGCATAGAAGTACGTCTTGAGCTATGCTTTAAAAATGTCTACAGAGGCTGCCTGTCGAATGTATAATGGGAGTTTGTTCCACGCCGTCGGTCCATAGAAGCAAAAGGCTGCTTCACCGTGTTTTTTAGTTGCCATTTTAGGCACCGCAAGCAGGCCTGCAGTGGAAGACTTGAGGGGTCGGCCTGGGACATACTTAGCCAGGCAGTCAAGTAGGTAGGAAGGTGCAAGACCATTAAGTGCTTTATAGACAAGTAAAAGAATTTTAAAATCAATTCTAAACACAACCAGTAGCCAATGTAGTGAGGCTAGGACAGGAGTAATATGTTCTCTCATCTTAGTTTTAGTTAAAACTCTGGCTGCCGCGTTTTGGACTAGTTGTAATCTGTCAGTTGTTTTCTTGGGGAGGCCAGAGAAGAGTGCATTGCAGTAGTCAAGCCGGGAAAATACAAAGGCGTGGATCAGGGTTTTAGCATCATCCAATGACAGATAGGCCCTGATTCGTGCGATGTTTCTAAGGTGAAAAAAGGCAGTCTTGGTGACATGATTAATGTGTGAATTAAAATTCAATTCGGAGTCAATGAAGACCCCCAAGTTCTTTACTGTGCTATTACTTTCTACAATCAGATTGCCAAGTCTGCTTAGTATTGATTCTTTCTGGTCGCTGGAGCCAATTATGAGAACTTCTGTTTTATCCTCGTTTAGTTTGAGAAAGTTCTCACTCATCCAGCATTTGATGCTAGACAGACAGGTCAGCAATGGATCTAAGGCACAGGGATCATTTGGGGCTACGGAAAGATATAGCTGGGTATCATCGGCATAGAAATGGTAATTCACTTTGTGATTTGTAATAAGTTCTCCTAGCGGCAGTATGTATAGGGAGAACAAAAGGGGACCAAGTATTGAGCCCTGTGGGATACCAGAACTGATGTCATGTTTGTCAGAGTCAAACTCAGCTAGCTTTACATAATAGTTTCTGTTTGATAGATAGGAGGAGAACCAAGACAGGGCTGACCCCGATAGACCTACCCAGTGCTCCAGCCGGTGAATTAAAATTGAATGATCGATTGTGTCAAATGCAGCCGTAAGATCGAGAAGTAAAAGTACAGATATATTTTTCTTGTCAGCAGATACCCTGAGATCATTGATTACTTTTACAAGAGCTGTTTCTGTGCTGTGACCTTGCCTGAAGCCGGATTGGAATTTGTTATGCACCTTATTTATCTGTAGAAACACATCCAACTGATGGAAGACATATTTTTCTAAAACCTTGCCCAGGAAGGGCAGATTAGAGATGGGTCTATAGTTACCCAGCACAGAGGGATCCAGATTATGTTTCTTGAGTAAGGGCCTTACTACAGCTGTCTTCAGTGAGTCAGGGAAGACACCTGATTGCAGAGAGTTGTTTACAATCTTTAGGATATCACTGATCACACTGTCTAAAACCTCTTTGAGAAAAGTGGTGGGAATTATATCTAATGAGCAAGAGGAGGATGTCATCTGTGATATGGTTTTGCGGAGTTCGTCTTCATCAATTGCGCAGAATGACGATAAGCTCCCCCTGGAGGGCTCTATCCTGGCTGCATTAGCTGTAGTTTGAGGGTTTAGGGTAGTGGCAGCATTCGTAATATCAGCTCTAATATTGCAAATTTTGTTATCAAAGAAGCAAGCAAACTCATTGCACTTAGTTTTAGAGGCAGGGAACGACTGCTTGTAGAACTGAGGGGGGTTTAAAAGTCGTTCAATGGTAGAGAAAAGGACTTTGGCATTTTTCTTGTTGTCATTAATAATGGCAGAGAAATAAGCCTGTCTTGCCAGACGCAATGCTTTGTTATGCTTTGTTAAGAATTTCTAGGTGGATGGTGAGTTTGCTTTTTCTCCATATTCTCTCGGCTCTACGGCATTCTTTTTTCAGTGAATGCGTGTGGTCATTTAACCAGGGTGTTACTTTAGTGTTCTGTTTCTTTTTAGTTTTAAATGGAGCAACTAAGTTAAGAGCTGACTCTAGTTTAAGATTAACCAGTCCATGGAATTTCTTCTATTGTTTCTGAAGCACTTTAGCTGAAGTATGACATTGCTATATTTGTTTGCCTTTTCAGGGGCATTGTATTGCATCAAAACGCTATAATAGGCTACCAATAATTAAGATTACAAAAATAGGCCAAGAGCAAATGAAAGATACAACCAGGTTAAATGCAGAGGACATACATTCTATCATGATACATTACATTCAGCAAGATATTAAGTTGATATAGTACATGACATGTTTAGTCACACCAAAACTGGTTCTAGCCATAGAGTAATAAAATAACAGAGACCGATCTCGAGCGACAGCCCCGCCCCCTTGCCGTTCATTTCAATACAAGTTGCTCATTGGCGCATTGAAGCACCCGGAAGACCGCCGAAGTGCGCCTATTTCCGCATTTGACCACCAAAATTTGGTGGTCAAATGCGGAAGTATTTCTCCATGAACGCGCCCGACGCAAGGGATTATGGGAACCATGAACGAGCGCCGTCGCGCACGAGCAAAGGAAAAAAACATCAAAAAGCATCAAAAAACAAGCTTGTGGGTTTGCATTGAGCTTATTATCTGTCATATAATACATCCGTTTTGTTTTGAGAGGTAGTATATGACGTGAGGACCGCTGGTTTATTCAGAAAACAACTTAAAAACAAACTGCCCTGTCCACGTGCACAAAGCAAACGAGCGTGCGTGCTCTCGGGGCGTTCGTGCATGAATTCGCCCGCCTGCAGTACCAAACTTGGCCACCAGCGAGGCTGCTTCAAGCCTGGAGGGACTGTCTGCTGGTGTGGTTCTAGCTGGTTCTGTTCTCCAGAAGTCATTTGGAGCAGTCATGAGTGCTTTGGATTTCTAGAGTTACTTGTCCTCTCTGTGCTGATGGAGTTGCTGAGATAACACAATGGAGGACAGATGCAGTCCCACTCCTAGTAAAACACATGAATACAGCTGTCACCACATGCAGTGATGTGGTCTTTTAGATTGATCGTGGTACTTGTAAAAGCCATAGATACTGTAGGCTGTGCATTCCATAGTTCCAAGTTACATGTGAGATGTTAATGTGAGAGGAAAAACAGCAAGTCTGTGCTGTCAAAACACAACACAATAATGCACAATGACAATTACATTTAGGGCTATTTATAAAATGCAAATGTACCACCGAACAGAGAATCTACATACGTGTCTCCAAGTATCACTAATTTACACATTCTACACCATCTATTGTGATTCATTCTGAAAGTACTTTCAAAGGACCCTCAATTTGATTTACATCAGTACACTTTCAAGTATGCCCTTAGTATACTACTAGTTTACTTGTTGTTATACTTAAGTATACTAATCTCTTCTGCTAATAGTACATTTGAGTATATTTAAAGGTGTAATAGAAGTATATTATACTCCTAGTAAACCTTTAAGTATTACCATAGCATACTACGTATACTTCTAAGTTTGCTTACCACTTTGCTTATATCATACTTACAGTACACTACACTGTTTACTTAGCATACTACATACTACTACTATAATATGTTTTATACTTGGAATATCACTTTAGCTCAGGGGTTTTCAACCAGTGGTCCGGGGACCACCAGTGGTCCCTAAGAGGGTTTGAGGTGGTCCCCAGCTAAGTTGTTTAACCAGATGTAACTCTTGAGGACGTAAAAATGAAACCAAATGCAGGTCTATTTGGTTTCATTTTCACACTCTCAAGAGTTAAAATGATCATCATCTTAATTAGCCCAAGTCTAAACAACTAGAAGAATAATGTTCAGTTTTGGGGTCTGTGGGGCTAAAATGTCCTCAAATGGTGGTCCGTGGCTCAAATGCTGAATGAATGGTGGACCCTGGTATCAAAACGGTTAAAAACCGCTGCTTTAGCTGTACTTAAAGAAAACTTGAAGTTCACATTGTGTGTAAAATATAATAAAAAAATACAAGACAGCTTCAAAAATTTGGTACACTTATAAAACTTAATGTACAAAACACTGTCATAGGGTGTACAATCTTATATGAATCAGACTAACTTTCTGCATGAGTAGGAACATAATTGGCACAGGTTAAACATTTCACTTTTACATTGCCCTGAGATACATCCTGAAGGAAAACAGAAAAAAAAAAAACTCGGACAGAACAAACATGCAGGAAAAACTAAAATACAAGGCTAATTCGGAACTACTTTCTTGGACACAAAGCCAAGATTGCTGCACTTCTTTCTTATGACCCTCCGTACAGCTTGAATGGTGATGTCATTGTACTTTCCCAGGACATGATATTAACTTTAAAAACAAATGTGACCGTATTGAATAGTAGTAGAAATACTCTATACTGCTATGTGTGTCTAAAGGTACAATTATACCATTAATGCTGTCACATCATTACTTTTAGGTAATGTTGTCACACATCACATGTTTGGCAGCCTAGGGGACAACAGTACAGGTTTGTATCATTGTTGTAGTACAGTCTGGCAAAACATCTGCAATGAATCCAAACATCATCATCATTCAACAGTATTATATGGAGGTGCTGCTAATCTCGTCATAGTGTTCACACCAAACTCTGGGGTTTCTCGCCAGTGTGAATTCTCAGGTGTTTTTTCAGGGTGGCCAATCGAGAGAAGTGTTTTCCACATTTATCACATCCATAGGGTTTCTCGCCAGTGTGAATTCTCTGGTGTATTTTAAGGTTGGCCAATTGAGAGAAGTGTTGTCCACAATGATCACATCCATAGGGTTTCTCTCCAGTATGTACTCTCTGGTGGCATTTAAGGCTAAGCATTTGAGAAAAGCTTTGTCCACACTGATCACATCCATAGGGGTTCTCTCCGGTGTGAATTCTCTGGTGTGTTTTAAGGTTGGCCAATTGAGAGAAGTGTTTTCCACAATGATCACATCCATAGGGTTTCTCTCCAGTATGTACTCTCTGGTGGCATTTAAGGCTAAGCATTTGAGAAAAGCTTTGTCCACACTGATCACATCCATAGGGTTTCTCACCAGTGTGAATTCTCTGGTGTGTTTTAAGGTGGGACAATCGAGCGAATTGTTGTCCACACTGATCACATCCATAGGGTTTCTCTCCAGTGTGAATTCTCTGGTGTGTTTTAAGGTTGGACAATTGAGAAAATTGTTGTCCACACTGATCACATCCATAGGGTTTCTCTCTAGTATGTACTTTCTGGTGGCTTTTAAGGTTTCCCTTCGTAGAGAAATGTTGTCCACACTGATCACATCCATAGGGTTTCTCTCCGGTGTGAATTCTCTGATGTGTTTTAAGGCTTCCCTTTGTAGAGAAACGTTGTCCACACTCATCACATCCATAGGGCTTCTCTCCGGTGTGAATTCTCTGATGTGTTTTAAGGCTGGACATGCTGGGGAAGCGTTTTCCACACTGATCACAGCTGTGGTTCTTTTGCTTAGCTGAGCTTCTTTGTCCATTCCCCTCTGGTAGACCAGGGAAGCCAGACTGATTCAACACTGAATTGGAAACAATAAAAAAGGAAATATTGTTTAGGGGTACTTAATGGTACTTAACCTACAACCCATCAACTAGTTAATTGGGTTCATACAAAGCATTTTTGTTAAACCCATGAATCAAAACACATGAAAAATACCAGGTTAAAAAAGCATGAGAGAAGTAAGTAACTTACAGAGGTCTTGATGATCATCCTGTTGAGCAGAATTGTTCTTGGTGGGGTTCAGAGAGTTCATCTTCACTTGAAGTCTGGAGTCCACAATCAATCCTGCAGGAGTTGTGGGAAACTGACCAAGAACATCTGCTTCTTATAGCCTGAGATGGAACCATTCACTGCTTGAATTGATTGGTCAAAGGGGAGAACAATAGAAGCATCTCTCCACCAACCACAACAAACATTTGCATATGCTCCACCCCTCACTCAGGTTATTTGCTCCACCCCTCTCTCCTCCCCAGGTCATGATTTATACATGATTACAGAAATCAACTGTTAACAGTGTAGGCTACATATTTATTAATGTTCAGGTTTCATTGACATATTGACATCATTTAGTCTATATGTGAACAAAGTCAAAGCATGGATGATGGGAAATGAGTATACATGTGTATCCAAAAGTAAGGACTGTCAGAGTCAAAGCTCATAATATAGCCACGTGTTTCCCCCTAAATGTACTATAATCATTTTACAATCCATAATGTTACTTGGATGACCCAAAGAAACTTTAAACGATTAGTATTACAATTTAGTTTATATATTATAGATTATAGATTGAACTAATTCACAACCTAACAAAGTGCTGGATTGCTCCACCCATTAATGTGCAAGCTTTGTGTATCAAAACACAAAAAATAAAATGAAATTATTTAAGGGTCATGGCTCGTTGGAGAGGGTGTGTGTGTGTGTGTGTGTGTGTGTGTGTGTGTGTGTGTGTGTGTGTGTGTGTGTGTGTGTGTGTGTGTGTGTGTTGGTATTACAGAAAAAAGTTGGAAAGTTTAGTGCTATAGTGCATTATTTCCACATAATTGAATGCTAATGATGAACTAAAGTTTATATGGTATGTCTTATAAAATAGCAAATACACACACACACACACACACACACACACACACACACACACACACACACACACACACACACACACACACACACTAACACACAAACAGTGCAAAGCATACCACAACCATTGTCGCTAAAAATATCTACAAAATCACAACACAATAGTGAACATCGACTGCCTGACCCTTATGCCATTTATAAACAGAGAATCTACACACTTGCCTCCATTGTCTCCAAGTATCACCAATTTACACATTCTAGTATCTCGTTGTTAATGTACACCATTCATTCTCAAAGTACTCTCATAGTCTAAAGGACCCTCAATTTGATTTACATTAGGCCACACAGTTGCACAATTTCTGCAACCCACAGCTGTGTTTTTGTGTCTGCATGATTTGTTCAGTCCACAATTAATTTGATAACTATTTAATGATGGCAATAGAGTGACATTCATTTCCCATACACCTTATCTAGTTGTTTTGGGTTATACCAAGACCCCCATTGAGGACCATATACCATTTTTATGTTTAATTTTAACATTAATAAAATAGGCATACAAGCAACTGAGGTGTTATATTGAGACTCGACAGACTCCAATATGACCTAAGATAACAGGCTACAAGTCCCAGTGATCTGTACATACCACTGTTTAACCAAATTCAACAATGTACAATGAATGATGTGTAATCACCATCACTAATCAAAATCAAGGTAACAAAAAGGCTATGGACACCATTTACAAAAATCTGGCCACCATTCAAAACAATCACACTGAGTGACCAAGGGTTCACATTCCAGGGATGTTTTATGCACGTTTTTACATTTAAAGTAGGACTTGTATACAAGGGTTTAACCAAAATGTGCATATATTACATGGAAAAATGAACAGCCTGTCCTGCCAGTCAGCACACTTCTTTGTCACACAAATAGACCTCAAGAAGGACCATTTGGCCTCTAGACTAGACCTCTTGTCTTCACAACACACAGATAGAATGTTAATTTGGTCTCACACCTAACTGTGCTTCAAACATCAAGTATACAATGACTCTCAATACTAGTAATGCAAATGCTGAATGGGAATCTCTGACGTGTTACTCTGTCATGCAGACAAGAATCCTCCTAGAGCCTCCTGTTGAGTTGAATCAACATTTAGTTGTGGATATTGATTATTAAAGTAATAACATTTTAATTAAAGGGGGATAACACACATCTCTATATTACTATATATCATATTGCACATCTCTCTCAAGCTTATTTCAGGCTGTGGGAACTTCAATCACAACTGCATATAACCAGTCCATGGAATTTCTTCTATTGTTTCTGAAGCACTTTAGCTGCAGTATAACATTGCTATATTTGTTTGCCTTTTCATGGGTATTGTATTGCAATGCTGTGCTGGTGGAACGTAGTGATCATCTTCACCACCCTCTTGTCATGCCAGGCAACCACCATGACGTTCTCATCGTGCAGCATGAATGTTTCTCCTGGCTTGAAGTTGGTCTTGTATAAAAATAAATAATCTACAACATGACGCTAGCGTCATGTTGTAGATTATTTATTTTTATACATTGCAATCATGTCTTTTTCCTATCTGCTACAACCAGTTTAAATTTAGAGGACATACATTTTAGCATGATACACTGCATTTAGCAAGATATTAAGTTAAGTTTAATCACACCAAAAATGGTTATATGGTGTTTCATGAATAACACATTGGACAGATGCAGTCCCACACCCAGTCAAAGATGTGAATACAAATGTCACTACATGCAGTGATGTAAATAGAATTTCAATGAGCCAATGCATGGTGTTTTAGATTGGTCTTCTTACTCGTTAAAGCCATAGATACTGTAGGTTGTGCATTCCATAAAGTTTTGTCAAGATCATGTCCAGATCATTTCACAACCATCAGGCAGTTCCATATAGAAATATAGTCAATACAATTCAATTCAATTCAAATGGCTTTATTGGCATGAAAAAACATATGCTCGCTAAAGCAAGAACATAACATCAAGAAATGCAATATAACAAGAAAACACAATATAACAGAAGTAGGGAAGCGTAATACAGCAGTAAAACAATGTATCAATACACAATGTACACAGACTGATGCAGTGCAAGGGAACACAAACTCCAACACAAAGTCACCACCATACTCATACATACTAATACAGTTTTAATCGTTTCCCTGAACACTCTCGGGCCAAAAGACCTACAACAAGGTTGTACGTTATGTACAGTCTACTTGCAATGAATCAAAAAATGAATCAAAAACTACCATCATTCACACTATTATAACATTTAGCACTATTATAACATAATATGGAGGAGCTAATCTCGTCATAGTGTTCACGCTAAACTCTGGCGTTTCTCGCCAGTGTGAATTCTCGTGTGTGTTTTAAGGTTGCCCAATCGAGAGAAGTATTTTACACAATGATCACATCCATAGGGTTTCTCTCCAGTATGTACTTCCTGATGTCTGTCAAGGTTTCCCTTGGTAGAGAAATATTGTCCACAATGATCACATCCATAGAGTGTCTCTCAGTCTAGTATGTACTTTCTGATGTCTTTCAAGGTTTCCTTTTGTAGAGAAATGTTGTCCACATTGATCACAGCCATGGCGTTTCTCTCCGGTGTGAATTCTCTGATGTGTTTTAAGGTGGGCCAATTGAGAGAAGTGTTGTCCACAATGATCACATCCACAGCGTTTCTCGCCAGTGTGAATTCTCTGGTGTGTTTTGAGGGCGGTCATGCTGGGGAAGCGTTTTTCACACTGATCACAGCAGTGGTTCTTTTGCTTAGCCAAGGTTCTTTGTCCATTCCCCTCTGGTAGACCAGGGAAGCGAGACTTATTCAACACTGAATTAGAAACAATAAAAAAGGAAATATTGTTTAGGGGTACTTGATGGTACTTAACTTACAACCCATCAACTAGTTAACTGGTTTCATACCAAGCATTTTGTTAAACCCACGCTAATATTAGGGCATTAACGACTTGAGATTTTTTCAAGTCGACTTGTCAGACAGTCAAGTCGAAGTTGTATCGATTTATCGTTTTATGGCGGGGGGGGGGGGGGGGGGGGGGGTACGCCGTGGGAGGGTATGTTGTGGTGGTTCCCTGGGGGGGGGGGGGGGGGGGGATCAAATGGTGCCAGTATGATGCCGGCGCAGTGCTTATTCAAAACACATCGCGAGGCTACGCATCTTAATATGAAAACAATATTGGCGCACAGCGCAGCACAACGTCCACTCCCAGGACAGCCATAAAAAAACACATAACATTATCAATACACAGCATCCCGCACGTTAGAACACAACAGAAGACATGCTCGTTCTAACATAGCGGCCACATTATCAGAATACGATCCATTTACATGTAGCCTCCTCCTCCTCCAACACCACCATATCGCGCCGCTTTTCTTTTCTGATCCATTCAGTAAATTAATGAGAATGACGCGGACAGAAGCATGCGTCCCGTGTAGGGTGACCAGATGTCCCTCTTTGTGTGGGACAGTCCCTCATTTTCAAGATTTTTGAAGCGTCCCACAAATTGAGACTCTGTCCCACATTGTGACTGACAGACATCAGTGTTCAAAATGCCCTAATAATTTGTAGTGCCCTAATAGTTGGATTTCATCATTTCTTGCTATGTTCTTTTTAAATAATTCCCACATGTGGTACCACTATATTTCCACACTCACTCTAGAGAGGCCACATCGCATACTGTCGTATCAAAAATAGCTGATCTACGATCTCAAAACGCGTCGCGCTGCGACGCGTTTTGAGATCGTAGATCAGCTATTTTTGATTTTAGATCAGCTGTTTTTGCTGTGTGAAATGGAATCTTGAACGGGACATTTTGTCCCGTTTCCACACTCCACTTGTCCCACACATTCAACACTTCTGTCCCTCAAATGAACAGTTTGGATCTAGTCACCCTAGTCCCGTGTGTAGCGTGATGCGAAACGAGGAACAAGACGGTCTCTGTAGCACGGGGAGGTGGTGGCTGATGAAGTTCTGTATTCCTCTGACACTGTTTGCTGTTTGTTCTGCTCCGTGTACGTAATGATCAGCTGGAACGCCGCGCGCCCAGAGTGCAACAGCGCATGTAGCTGCAGTAAGATTGATAGGCCTAAATTAAGGCTGAACTCCGATATAGTTGCAAAGGAAACTTCAAAGGAGACTTCTGTCCGTGAGTGACGGTAACCAATATTACAGTTGAATTATATAGACACGCGTCGCACACATAGAGAAAGAAAAAAGGGGAAAACAAAGGTAAATGTTTCTCCTCCTTACTCCTTTCCCTCTGAGGAAGGGAAAAAAAAAACGACTTAGCTTTTTGGAGTCGACACGTGTTATGCAAATCGTTGTATCGATGTATCGATTTTTTGGTTAAAGCCCTAGCTAATATTAAATCAAAACACATGAAAAATACTAGATTAAAACAAATCTTGTATTTTTTTTTTGTGGCCAGCTTCACAGAAATGAACAGCTACAGGACTAGTGATGACATTGTTGCGAATAGTGCTTAAAAAACATAGTGCGAATAGTGCTACGATGTTCAGATGTGTGTTTTTAGGGGTCTGGAAGTTTTACCATTATAGGCGAGACAACACAGGCTGTTAAGCATTTTGATCACATTGTTGTAGAACATGTGATGACACCTTTAATATCAATATTTTTACCAGTGGTGTGGATGATTAAAAAATGCAGTTTTCAGTGTAAAAATGCATTGTTGGCATCTGCCACACGGATAGGTGCCCGATGGTATGCTACTCAGAATATGTGTGGCAAACATTTGTTTGATGTACCAATGTTTTTTGATGGCCTTCTCAATGTCTACGGTTACAGTTGAGTAAGCAGTGCGCAAAGAACCCTTGGTTCAGTCTCTTCCGGTCTCCTATTGGTAAGGCATTCTGCCTGAGATACCAGAAGATCGTTGTGATGCATTGTGGATCCATGACCGCTTGTAGCCTCTCTTCCTGAAATGGTCTCCTCTGGATCCCTGGCCTGGACACTGTATTCTTCAACAATTAAAATGTAAAAAAAAAAAAAGAAAAAAAAAATGGCAAGCTCACAGGAAATGATGATGTTTTTTTTTTTTTTTTTTTTTTTACATTTTAATAGTTAAGGTAGGCAATGGATTGAAAACCAACCTATAGGAACTCACTACTTCATGGTGACTCATACCATCCTCTCTCTCAAAAGGAACCTCCCCATCTTTCAATTCAACCGCATCAAATGGATTATTACATAATTGCATTATGTTGGGCAAAATTACTGATATTAACGCTGTATAATATAATATAAAATGTCCTCATTTTGTATCATTTATATTATATTTCCTTGTAGTTTTGTACAGGTACAGTAGTTATGGTTTGAGAGGAGACACTCACAGCAGTTTTCAGTCCCAGGTCCCGTTGCTAGGGGGAGGAGACCCACTGGTTGCTATGGACGCCCCTTCAATCGCCACGGACCAATCCCCTGCCTGCCACCTGACTACTTAAGGAAGAGTCTGCACCTGTGTTCCCTGGCAGTGTGATTCAGTTGTTGGTAGCTGAGGGTCATGCTGTTCAGCTGTAGAACCCCACGTTTTGTACTGGCTGTTGGTTCACTAAAAGTTTTTCAGCCTTTATCCACATTAGTCGGCCTACTGGGCGTGTGTGTGTGTGTGTGTGTGTGTGTGTGTGTGTGTGTGTGTGTGTGTGTGTGTGTGTGTGTGTGTGTGTGTGTGTGTGTGTGTGTGTGTGTGTGTGTGTGTGTGTGTGTGTGTGTGTGTGTGTGTGTGTGTGTGTGTGTGTGTGTGTGTGTGTGTGTGTGTGTGTGCGTGCGTGCGCGCGCGCGTGCGCGTGCGCACTACAGCAAAAACATTGGGTTTAGTGCACTATTTCCACATAATTTAATGTTAATCATGAACTGAAGTAAATATGGTATGACTTATACAAACAATTAAGAGAAACGGAGCACAGCCAAAGGAAATGTGGAACAGGAATTTAATTGTGATTTAAAAGAAATAAGAGTGGTAGCATATCTGCTGTTTGTTAAACTTCAATCATGTGAAATTGTGTACGCTGTTTACATGTCTGACTTACAAAAACGGTATTCAACAGCTTGGGCATACACAGAGGCTACATGAAGGTGTCACTGTAGGCCTAAATCATCTTATTGTTAGACTGCACATTTTTCAGATATACTGTTTTGTTTCAAGATATGTTGCTCATGCATTCTCTTGATTTTTTTTTGAAAAAAAAAAAGTAGAAATACTGCATACTACTCGTACTGTCCCTTGGCGTGGTGCCTCCATGTACTGACAGTTAAACACTCTGATACAAGGCACCGAATAGCTTGACAAGACGTGGAATTGAAGAGTTTTTACTTTGCCGTCGGGGTGGGTCAGGGTCATCGCCTTTTGCACCCCAAAGCAGTGGATTTTGGCCTGGCGGTCTCCAATTGAGAGAAGAAAAAAAAAAACAGTCAAGAAACCCAAGTCGGCCCCGTGGATATGCGTCCACTCCTTGAATACCTCAGAGAAAAGGGTTTGTGAGTCTGTTTCTTAAACAAATGCCAGTGTGGCTTGTGCCCCCCCCCCCCCCCCCCCCTGACCACCAGCGGCACTGTCAGGAAATTCACACTGACTTCGATGTTCGACAGGCGGTCCAACTGGATCACCACCCCGTCTATGTCAGTCTCATAGCGAAGACATTAACCCCATACTCTAGGCTAAAGTCTCTGGGGAGCTGGAGGCAGGCTCCCCCACTTTAGAGGGTCGCACGAGAAGTCGGGCCGCCGCGAAGTCGGCCCGAATCGTGTGGAGAGGTCGGGCCGCGGCTGTGGAGAGGTCGGGCCGCGGCTGTGGAGAGGTCGGGCCGCGGCTGTGGAGAGGTCGGGCCGGGGCTGTGGAGAGGTCGGCCCATGTCTGTGGAATAGTTAGTTACTTAGTGAGCTAGTGTCAGCTGTTTTAGGCCCTTGTATATTATTATCCTTATTATTGTGCACTTCTTAAGGCTACACAACAGAATGTAGAAGATTAATTGTCATGTTGATCTAGTGAATGTTTTGACTGCTTTGTTTCCCTGGTCCAGCAAAAGTGAAGTGATTGACTGATAATTGCTGATATGTTATGTTCACACTTGGACCCGAGGTGAAATTGCTTGATAATGGCTGATATGCATGTTATTCATTTACTTATTCAACTTCAACAACAACTTCAACTTCAACATGGTTAGTTAATATACTTTACATACAGTAGGTTACAGTTATTTACTTACTTTTTGTCCAACTTAAATACAATGTAAATGCATCAAATCACACACTATAGTAATGTTTACATCAATTAAATGAATGTGCATATGCCTTGAAGTACAGTAATTAAATGAAGCAAACGCTATAAGTATTGCTTGTGCAATTTCTACGCAAGTCTACACAACTAGAGAATGAGAATGTTGAAATTGTAAACTGTTTCCTCAATAAACAACATTTCTTATGTATGTATGTTTGACTGTTTTGTTGTTTCTAAGTCTACATTTCTAAGTCTATATTTTTGGGGACTGTCATGTGATATAATTTAACATTTGGTTTCGATTGTGGTGATTGTGTTAAGGGTTGGTATGCATGCATGTCTATTGTCAGCAAGCAATATCAAGGGTAGGCCTATATGGCCTGGGCAGGGCAATATCAAGCCAATATCAAGGATAATGGCTTGGTATGCAGTGATATGAATAAGTGTATGAAGTGTTGGTATGCATGTCTATTGAACATGCATATGGCTTGATAATGGTTGATATGCAGTGATAATGGTGCCTACATGTCTATTGTCATGGCTTGATAATGGTTGATATGCAGTGATAATGGTGCCTCTGCATGTCTATTGTCACAACAGCAAGAAATATCAAGCATAAATGGCTTGATGGTGGTTGGTATATGGCCTGGGCCGACCTCTCCACAGCCCCTGGCCGACTTCTCCACAGCCCCTGGCCGACTTCTCCACACCACCTAGCCGACTTCTCCACACCAACTAGCCGACTTCTCCACACCACCTAGCCGAGATCTCCGCACTTTTGCTCGGTCCGAGTTCGCGGCGGGCCGAGATCTCCGGTCCCCCTTTAGAGTGGTACATAAAATCCAATCAGTTTATTTTTGAGCCCGCATACTTGTGTCTGGGTCAAGCTCCATGACGACCTTCTGCACAAATTCAAATGATCGCTTCATGCAAGTGGGGTATTCCAGATTGAGGCAGTAGATTACAGCCATTAGCAGTGCAAAGGCTGCTGGCACATCTCTGATGTTGGTAACAATGGCCTTCTCCTCTACCACCAAAGCCACAGTCACAACTTCCAAAGGGAATGCATTATCCAACGTTTTCTCCATCAGCCTGTGGACAGATATGTAGCCTACAAATGGACCCTTGCGGGTCCATTTGGTTTCATTTTTACACTCTCAAGAGTTAAAATATTCATCATCTGAATTAGCACCACTTAATTAAGAAGTATACACTGTTTTGTTGGCAAAATACAGCCTGGAGTTGTGGACAAAATCAAGAGAATTATTTAATTTTAGGTCTTTGGTGTGAAAATGTAATCAAATGGTGGTCCGTGGCTCAAATGCTGAATAAATGGTGGTCCCTGGAGTCAAAAAGGTTGAAGACCACTGGTCTATAGTGTACTTTTCAATTGCAACCACCTTGTTTGACTTGGGTTGGGATTCTCTTAGCGTGCACTTCCATTGACACTCCAAACGCCCGTTCCATTTGATTCTTTCCTGTATGTCTTGGTGGAACTTTTCTGTTTCGCTGTCCAGGAAAGATCCCAGTTGAGTTTTCAGATACGCCAATCCTAGGGATGTTTTGATCCAGTTCTTATAGCCTTCGTCTTGAAATCTCCCAGAGGTTCCCATAGTGAGGAGCGGTGGATAGCATCCGTCGGTGAAATCCCGAATAGTATAGCCTATGTTCTACTCTAGTGAGCCATATTTTCATGATTTTCATCCATCAGCGGCTGGAAATAAAAGTTTCAGCTCAGGGAGGAAGAGTGCAGATCAGTCCGACCGACCAGTGTTCCTGCGGCTGTCAGATACAGAGCCTTGGAAATAGAGAGAGTTACGCCAACTCCGTTCACTTCATGGGGCCAGTCCATCTACATAGACTTCTGTTGGATAGTGACAATGAATAGTGACAGCCGGAAGTTACTGAATGCATTGAAGCCTACATTACAGATATCTGTAATGTAAAATAAAGATAAAATAAAAAGTCTCTACCAATGTAATAAATATGGTTATATGAAAGGTATTTCAAAGTAGATTAGAGAGATTACCAGTTCTTAATTCTGTATTTTAAATTTGCTATATACCATTTTGCTGTACTTTTTACAAAATACCAAATTGTTGTTACAAGTTTACTGCACAAAAGTGCTCATATGGGACCACACCACGTGACTCCTCCAACTCCTGGGTTAGGGACAGGGGTATTTTGTCCTCCATATAGGGTTAGGGGTTACCATTTGATTTGCACAAGACAGACAGACAGACAGACAGACACAAACACTGAACACAAATACGCACGTTTCCTAAATGTGTCTGTCTTTGGTGGATGTACCTTCATAACCATCGAACACAACAACTGCCTTTCCATAGTGTTTGACATAGTCACCATAGTGCTTGCATATGTCCATGTAAGTGGAACCACGTGTCCAGGGGATGCGCTGAATGTATGCTCCATCATCCAGGACATGCTGCACAGGGCCAGTGACTCCTGAAAGGTCAGATGTATGGAGCGCTCAGATGGCCTCAGCTAGTGGCTGTGGCTGCCGAAGCATCAAGCTGGTATCAAACAGTGCTAGAGGATGACTACACAGCTCATATTTAAACAGGAAAGGCAGGTCTTGTGATGCTTTTGCAGCAATTGTAAGTCGCTGGAAAAGTAGATGAGGATCCATGTGCACTGCTTCACCATCAATCTTCACAGAAGATTTTGTCCGCATCGTAATTGCCTGATCCCTCTTTGTGAAACAGTGTAGGTAGGCAACAGCAGCCACAAACATAGGCAATAGCTGTAAACATGGGCAACAAGCGAAGTCCTCTGCTGGGATTCTAGCTGGTTTGTGTGGCCACACTCCTGTCCAGCAACGGTGCTGCTGGGTGTTGCAGCAAAAGTATAGGGCCTCTTTGACCAGTTTTGGGATGTCTTAGATGGTAACTGGTTGGCCAGGATGGACTCTTGTAATGTCCATGCAGTCAGCCTGGTCCCATAGCACCTCCAGAACATTGTTATTTCATCTATCTATTAGGGCAGGAGTGGGCAATTATTTTTTCCCAAGGGGCCAAATGAGATACATAAAATATTGTGGAGGGCCGAGACTAAATGCTGAACTAAAGTCTGTGTGATTTTAATTTAATTTCAAGACAAAAGTATAGTAATTCCAACCATTTTGACACCAGGGCCAACTATTTATTCAGCATTTGAGCCACGGAGGACCACAATTTGATGACATTTTAGCCCCACAGATCCCAAAACCTTCTTCAAGATTTCTTTTGTTTTTGTCCACAATTCCAGGCTGGATTTGGGAAACAAAACTGGACAACAAAATGACTATTCTCTTACATTCTCTGATTGAATGTGTAGACTTTGGTCTAATTCAGATGATGAATATTTTAACTCTTGACCCTTGCGGGTCCATTTGGTTTCATTTTTACGCTCTCAAAGAGTTACATCTGGTTAACCAACTTTCCATATTTAACTTGGAACTCTCTCAAGGACCACTGGTGGTCCCCGGGCCGGTCAGAGTTGGCCAAAGGGCCGCATTTGGCCCCCGGGCCGCATGATGCCCAGGTATGTATTACTATTAGGGGGTCAGCAGCACGATGTGGTTCCGTTTACAGAAGCTGATTGATTGTAGGGAGACGTGAGAGCTGTGGTCGTCCAACAGCAGCAGCACTTTCGTCTGGATCGTTGGCTGGACATGTTCAGGGAAGAACATGAAGTGGTCTTCCTGCATCCACCCAGAACCGTTGGCTGTGCCAACCGAGTCAGGAGACCCGTCTCCGACGAATTGCCAAAATCCAAAATGCACGAGTGGCACTTCCAAAATTAACTAGAATGCGCTAGAGCAGTGGGTTGAGCAGTGGGTTGAGTTGAGTTTAGTCTCTGACTAATTTAGGATAAATAATAATAATAATAATAATAATAACAACAACAACAATACAGTATATATATATATATATATATATATATATATATATATATATATATATATATATATATATATATATATATATATATATAGGGGTCCTTGGCATGAAATATGTTGAGAATATGTTTAGCGTCGGTAACTAGAATCCACTAGAAACAGAAACTAGAATTTGGTGCCGGAAACTACACACTGGCGTCAGAAACTGGAATCTAATGTCAGAAACTAGAATCTAGTCAGGACAAAATGGATTAAACGGGAATCAGGAGCTTGTCCTTCTTCATGCAAGCTATTTTTGTTTGCACTTCTTCTGTCATTGAAGATTTTATTTTCTTTGCATAGTCAATTAACGTCTCTTTTCCTCGGTCTGGTAGAACCACCTGTGGGGCAGCAATGCCGTGTTGGCGAGTGTAGACCTCACCTTCATCAAGGAACAAATTGCCGGACCCCTTGTCACTTCTGCCATGAACTTTGTAATAGTATTTACTATTGTATGACTGACCGATTTCTTGTCGCTGAGAGAGGCAGAATTCATGGCATTCCATGTCTTTCCCTTTGCCAACCCAAGAGGCTTTCTAATGAACATTGCAACACAACACACACCTAAGGGTAAATCAGGCATAACCCTAACTTATGTGACTGGTAAATTTGAACCCTACTACAGTAGTAAAGATTAGAGATTATGTGAAATGTTTCCAGTTCGATCATGTTTTGTCTCCCTCAGAGTAACTGTTGAGTTGTCCTTGTGCACAACTCTGAACCCCTATTTGCTCCCGATGAGCATGTTGATGCCTTGCATATTTGTCTCTGCCAATCGGTGTATGAATTTGTGAGTGAATGTAATTCCCAATCTCTGAAAAGTGACTTAGATAAAAGGTGCTATATAAATGCTACAAATGTTCTTCCATAACAATAACTGTTCCTTCTGACTGTATGTCAACTAATGTTAATAACAATGACAACATTGTTCTCCACAGTGGCCTTACAAAGGTCGCCCAAAAGAGAAATCTTTCCTGTACGAGATTGTGGCCAACATACAGAATGGCATTGATGTGGACAAGTGGGACTACATTGCCAGGTAGAATTGCTTTGTCGACGGCATGGTCGCGGAAGAACAAATGGCGAGCCTGGTCCGATATTCTTTTGATAACTGGTGGATACATTTTCCTATCTGTTCTCAGGGACTGCCACCACCTTGGCTGCATCCAACCAATGTAATAAATATGGTTATATGAAAGGTATTTCAAAGTAGATTAGAGTGGTTACCAGTTCATAATTCTGTATTATTTTAAATTTGCTATATGCCATTTTGCTGTACTTATTACAAAATAAAAAAATATTGTTACAAGTTTACTGCACAAAAGTGCTCATATGGGACCACAACACGTGACTCCTCCAACTCCTGGGTTAGGGACAGGGGTATTTCGTCCTCCATTTAGGGTTAGGGGTTACCATTTGATTTGCACAAGACAGACAGACACAAACACTGAACACAAATACGCACGTTTCCCTAAATGTGTCTGTCTTTGATGGATGTACCTTCATAGCCATCGAACACAACAACTGCCTTTAGATAGTGTTTTGTGACATAGTCACCATAGCGCTTGCATATGTCCATGTAAGTGGAACCACGTGTCCAGGGGATGCGCTGAATGTATGCTCCACCATCCAGCACATGCTGTCAGAAACTAGAATCTAGTCAGGACAAAATGGATTAAACAGGAATCAGGAGCTTGTCCTTCTTCATGCAAGCTATTTTTGTTTGCACTTCTTCTGTCATTGAAGATTTTATTTTTTTTTAGCATAGTCAATAACGTTTCTTTTCCTCTGTCTGGTAGAACCACCTGTGGGGCAGCAATGCCGAGTGTAGCCTTGTCAAGATCAAATGTTTTTAATGTGTCCTTGAGGCTTCTGTTTTTTTTTTTTTTTTTTTTTTTATAATACTTCAGCAGGATGTTGTACCTCTCCACCACTCCTTCCACGTCGACAAAATAATCAAGTTATAAAATCCTTTAAGATTGTTGGCCATGACTTATGTTCCTTAAACATGAAATTTGGTATACATCTGGCCTAAATCTACACAAAAACAACCAACATGCTTTAAAGGGCCTCTTTTGCAACCAGAGCTCATTCCAATGAGGTTTAGGACACATGGGGCACTTTCTTGGGGTTTTATGTGTATAATAGTTTTAGATATTTTAATTATGAGTGGATTTTCGTGAAGTCATGAACATCCAGGAAGTTCCTTCCTGTACTACAGTCACACCACAAGGAGGGTGTCCATCATTTAGTCTGGGGACCACTGGTTGAAAACCAGTGGTCCTCCCATAGGAGGAAAAAATGGTGAAAAATGAGGGTTTTATCTCTGGCGCCTGTCAACCAATTTTGCTCCAACGCACCAGCAAAAAAGCACCAGATTTTCTGCCAGGAGTTTTTCACTAATTTGGGCGCTAGGGGGGTCTGAAAAAGCGCTAAATATAGTGACAAATGTGCCAAGTTGGCAACACTGCCTGTTATTGACCAATGAGCTGTCCCATGCAGGCTCCCAGTCATCAATCAATCATTCCATTCTACTCACACCTGTCACCCGTCACTGTGTGTGTGTGTGTGTGTGTGTGTGTGTGTGTGTGTGTGTGTGTGTGTGTGTGTGTGTGTGTGTGTGTGTGTGTGTGTGTGTGTGTGTGTGTGTCAGTCAAAAAAAGCCTATTGTTAATTGATTAAAATGTATATATACACTTTGAACTCAGAGAGAAATTTAGCTAATGTAACCTACCCATCAGAATATGAATGCTGCTGTACTAACCTTTGGCTATTAAACAAGACTCTTACTATTTATTATTAGTGAGTGTGTAGGATTTCATTCTCTATTCTTTCATTTATTTATTTTTCCTATGCCCTTAGTGCAGAGCATTTTATGCAAGTTCAAGTCTGAAGTACAGTGCCGTGGAGGGTAGTACCAAGCCTTCACCACAAGAGGGCAATGCATGATCATTATTGTTTACTACTTGTTCCATCTATACTTGTTCCATCTTGTTGCCATATCTCTCATTGTTTACTACTAGTTCATCTCATCTACTAGTTTGTACCACCATATTTATGCAAATTAGGATATATATATATATATATATATATATATATATATATATATATATATATATATATATATATATATATATATATATATATATATATATATATATATATATATTTTTTTTTTTTTTTTTTTTTTTTTTTTTTTTTTTTAATATGACACATCAGTGCAGCCTGATAACATATCACTCAGTCTTTCTGACATGAACAAATGAATGAAAAGGCCTACATAACTTGATTTTGAAGCTGGCAATTCGATATTAATATCATGGCATTAAGAATTGCGATATATTGCCATACCGATTTTTTTTTTTGCCCACCCCTACTATACAGGTTGGAGTTTTTATTTTGTATGTTATGTATAATGTAAAGTAGGTATAGTGTAAACGTGAATGTCATTCAAATCTGGGGACATCCTAGATCAGGGGTGGGCAATTATTTTTCCCAAGGGGCCAAATGAGATACATAAAATATTGTGGAGGAGCCAAGACTAAAGGCTGAACTAAATTCTGTGTAATATTAATTTAATTTCAAGATAAAAGTAAGAGTAAGACCAACCATTTTGACACCAGGGCCCTCTATTTATTCAGTATTTGAGCCATGGACCAACATTTGATGACATATTAGCCCCACAGACCCCAAAACTAAAGATTTTTTTTTTTTACATTCTCTGGCTAACTCAGATATTTTAACTCTTGACAGTGTAAACATGAAACCAAATGGACCTGCAAGGGTCCTTTTAAAGGAAGAAAAAAAGCAATGTACTAAATTTTCTTTTCCCACGTGTCTCTCTGTCTCAGGGGTGTCTGATCAAAGAGGCCGCTGCGTCTTTGAGGCGGGAGGTCATTCATAACATTAGTTACCTGCATGCTGTTGGTCTCCCCATCTGAGCATGTTGCCTGGAATGTCCTGCAACTGGCTGACGGGACTGTTGTCCAACACCCTGGTCCAGTGACCCTCTTGGCTCTAGAAAAAAAAAAGTGAATGAATCTTAGTGTCCTGAACGCGTTTTGGTGTTTTATCTGTTGAAAAATAGCAGATCAACAAGCTCATGTCGCGCCACCGAGCGACATGAGCTTGTTGTTCTGCTATTTTTGAAAAATTGTGAAAATGTGCTGCAAATCTCTGAATATGTTATTTTGGAAGCAAACATTTTTAACTCAAATTTTTGCATCTGGGGAATCCCTAGAACAACATGTTTTCAGATGGGGGTCTGCAGCCAAATATGGATAATTCTGGTGGTCCTTGGCTTGGCCGTGGACACAGGAACACAGATTTTTCAGAAAAAAACTAGAATCTAGTAACAGAGACTATAGAATCTAGTGTCAAAAACTCGATTCTAGCGTCAGAAACTAAATTCTAGTGTCAAAAGTAGATCCTATCATAAACTATAATTTAGTGTCAATAACTAGAATCTAGTGTCGGAAACTACTGTAGAATCTAGTGTGAAAAGCTAGAATGTTGCTGCAGCTATAATCTGGTGTAAGGAACTACTGTATAATCTGGTGTCAGGAACTCGAATCGAGGGTCAGGACACAATGGGTTAAGGAAAGCTACTGAGTTAAACTATTATCTAGCAATGTTTCTCAAAGTGGGGTTCAGGGACCAGGAAGGGGTTTCCCAGAAGAAATGCAAACAGTTTAATTCTTGGGGCCTGTTGCTTGATTAAACGCTTGTGCTTTAAAAAAGAATTACACTCTCAAGAGTTAAAATATTCATCTGAATTATCCCAAGTCTACACCATTAGAGAATGTAGAAGGTTGACGGTCACTGTTTTGTTTCCCAAGTCCACCCTGGTATTGTGAACAAAAGCAAAATAAATCTTTAGTTTCGGGGTCTGTGCGGCTAATGGTGGTCTGTGGCTCAAATTCTGAATAAATAGTGGGCCCTGGTATCAAAAAGGTTGAAAACCACTGGTGTATGGTGATGTACAGCTAGGGTTAACATGAAAGCCTATGGAAACCGCTGTTGTACAGTATGCTACTTACTATTAGTTAAGTTTGCTCCCTAGTTAGATTGACAATAAATAAAACAGACGTTGCTTATCACTCATAACATTAGTTACCTGCTGTTGGTCAGCACGTTTGAGCGTGTTGTATTATAAGGCCCAGTCTACCAAACAGGCCGCAAACGCAGCATTTAGCAACGACGTCGGCCTCATCCGCCATTTTTCGCCTCTGGGGAGTTGCTCGAGACACAGCTGTGACGCAATCATACCTTCCACACCGGCCAACCCCGTCTCCAGCGTAGGGTTGCTCAGTGCGTGCACCAAACACACCGGTGTGAATAAACGAACGAGGAGCACCAAATGCCCAAAATGCACCAGGTATAAACAAACTATCACAGAGTACACCAGTGCGTTTAGGGTGTATTTCCGAACGCACCCTTAAAATATAATACTTTTATGTAAATATGGCACTGTTATTTCTGGTGGTGCTGGTAAATGGAAAATGTAGGTAGCACCAGTGCTGGTTGTGAAAAATATATAAAATGTCACTTACTGGCGATGGCCGTGAAATGGGTATTACATTTTATATAAATGGCCTTATAAAAGGTCTTAAAAAGACTTAAATTTTACTTTAAGAAACCTGTAGGAACCCTGTATACAGCAATTCTATACAAAAATGTCACTTTAAACTCTTTAAGCTAAGAAATTTAGCTAATGTAATCTACCCATCAGAATATAAATGCTGCTGTACTAACTGTTGGCTATTAAACAAGACTCTTACTATTTATTATTAGTGAGTGTGTAGGATTTCATTCTCTATTCTTTCAGTTATTTTTTTTCTCATGCCCTGAGTGTAGAGCATTTTATGCAAGTTCAATTCTGAAGTACAGTGCTGTGGAATGTAGTATTAAGCCTTCACCACAAGAGGGCAATGCATGATCATTGTTTACTACTTGTTCCATCTTGTTGCCATCTCTCATTGTTTACTATTAGTTCATCTCAACCTTACTACTAGTTTGTAATTAGGATATATATATATATATATATATATATATATATATATATATATATATATATATATATATATATATATATATATATATATATATATATATATATATATATATATATATATATATATATATATATATATATATCCAGTGCAGCCATACAAACAACACAAATTAAAACGATTCTAATTTTAAACAATATAACTAACAAAAATCATACACATCAGTGATTGCAGCCTGATAACATCAGTCAGTCTTTCTGAACAAATGAATGAATAGGCCTACATAAATATCATAAACTTGATTTTGAACCTGGCAATTCGACATTGATATCATGGCCATTAAGAATTGCGATATATTGTCATGTCGGTTTTTTTGCCCACCCTTACTATACAGGTTGGAGTTTTTATTTTGTTTGTTATGTATAATGTAAAGTAGGTATAGTGTAAACGTGAATGTCATTCAAATCTGGGGACATCCTCGATCATACACAGGTTATGCGTAGGCTATATCATTGCAGCACAGCACATATGGGAAAAAAAACTCTTGAAAGTGGAACTTTTGTATAAGAGAATGAAGTTAATATAGGATCTATAGTATTTCTTTGTAAAGTGAATAGTGAAACATAATGTATATACTAGGGATGTTGAATGATTAAAATTTTTAATCAAATTAATCACAGCTTCAAAATTAATTTAATCATGATTAATCACCATTCAAACTATGTCCAAAATATGCATGTTTTCCGAAAAAAACAACAGAATCTGTGAAAAAAATAACCATATATCTTTAAAATATTTATCAAAATAGGCGATCTACAAGCCCTCAATACTTGTAGATACTCCAGCTATACTCTATGGCTCTGGTTACAGGGAGACACAGCTATAAGTCTCCGTAAAACCCTGCTCTACCCATTTCTTTCAATGAGAAAATGCTCAGTGGGTTGAGTCAGTGTGCACATGAGTTAATTGAGTTAAAATTTTTAATCAGATTAATCAACAAAATTAATTTAATCCCATTAATTAACTATTTTCAACAGCCTTAGTATATACATAAATAACATACTTTTGTGACTCATAAGAATTATATATGGCATTTAAAAAAGATGAATTCCACATGAAACATGAATTCCACCTTTGCTCTGAGGTCAGCACTTTGTGTCGGTTTAAGCAGGTGTGAAGAAGGCAGGCCTCACTTGCAGGAGAAACAACAGACTAAGCGAAGCTCTCCTCTAATTTAGTTGACTTCATAACACCAAATGACAGTAGCACTTGCATTAAGCATTAAGCATGCATTTTCATGGATGTGATGTGACAGACATGTCTTCCTGTCTGATGCTTTAGGTGTTGTAATGTAAAAGGGCCGTAGAGCACAGAAGGATCAGTAACTCTAACGCTTCAGGTTTGGGTTGCTGTTAAGAAATTTGCAATGGAGCTCAGGCATGGAATCAGTCAGGATCATTCGCTGGTGCCTGGATCTTGTTTCTGGTGATGGTGACATTTTATCTGTTCGCACACTGAGGGCTTAGATGCTGTACTGGTACCTTTTTATTGCACCATAAAGGTGAATGAGTGACGTTTCGAGCACAATGCTCTTCCTCAGACTCATTTTGTTTCAACTTTCTATTGCTCAGCACCTGCCCTAATTAGGGTTGGATGTGCGTGTTTTTTTTTTTTTTTTTTTTAGCTTTTTTTCATGGTTTTTATTTCATTTTATCTGTTGTCATGCGCGAGGAATCGACAGAGAATTCCTTAACTGTTTGACTGCAACATTTCTTCTCTCTCATTAACTTATACAGTATGTCGATCCAAATTAGCGGGTCAGGTGAAGGAGGTGACACTTCTTTAAAATCCTGCCTGACAGTGTCATCGTTTGACGACTTGACTTAGTTCCTTGTCTCGGTGACACAGTTTTGTCCAGACTAAGCTCTTGGCAAATTATATTATGGAAAAGGAGAGTCTTTCTGATGTTAGTATTCTTTAATTGGCTTCCTGCTAACATTTTATTGGTTTCTGTTTGTGGAGAGTTATTTGTGAGCCATTTGATTTGTCTGGTATTTGAGTTTTTTTCCCCCCTCCATGGTATTTGAGTTTTCTTTGCCCTCCATAGTTTTTACTCATTTTTTTTTTCTCTCTCTCTCTTTGGTTAACTCCTTTATGTTCTTATTCAGTTCTCTTATATTTCGTTCATGCCTTTTCCTTGCTTTTCTCTTTCTCTTCCTCATTTTAAATAATCCGCAAGCGTGTTGGCTTTACAACACTTGGGTCTGGATTGGTGTGTGCTTGCTTTCTGTGTCTCGAGCATCCTTCCAATACTTCCTTCGATACCTCTGCTGCCTTGTTCCCAATTCTCCACTGCACTTCTTTACTTTTCCTCCCTCCACTCTCTTCATCCGCCATTATCATGTTGGAATACTGCCCCGCAGCCCAATTTCTAGAGGGAGGAGATCATGCTCTGCTTCAGTATGTCACACTCCATTTTGGTATTCATGGTTCCCTCAGTGAACTGTAGATTCTCAGTGCCAGCAGCACTCATACAGCCCCAGAACATGACACTCACTCCACCATGCTTGACTGGAGGCAAGACACACTTTTCTTTGTAATCCTCACCTGGTTGCTGCTACACATGCTTGACACCATCTGAACCAAATAAGTTTATCTTGGTCTCATCAGACCGCAATAATCCATGTCCTTAGTCTGCTTGTGTTCATCTTTAGAAGAGTTTTTCTTATGGGATGACAGCTATAGAGGCCAATTTGATGGAGTTTGTGGCGTATTGTCTCAACACTCACAGGGTGACCCCCACCCCTCCAACCCCTGTAGCCATGCACTTTACTTGGACCTATTTAGGCATTTTCAGTTAGGGGCATACTCACTTTTGTTGCCTCCACTTTAGACATGAATGGCTGTGTTTTAGTTATGTTTAGGGGAAATGAAATGTACCCTTATATCCAAGCTGTATACAGTGACTATTTAACATTGTATCGAAGTTTCATTTGTCAGTGTTGTCCCATGAAACGTGTGTGTGTGTGCGTGTGCGTGGGGGTGTGCGTGTGTGTGTGTGTGTGTGTGTGTGTGTGTGTGTGTGTGTGTGTGTGTGTGTGGGTGGGTGGGCGGGTGGGCGGGCGTGCGTGCGCGTGTGTGTGTGTGTTGATAGCTAACTGCTAAAAAAAAATGTGGTTTACCTTTCTTTTTTAGTATAATCAAATCAATCATAGCATAGGTATATTGAAAAGATATTAGAACGATATAGAATTAATGCTTGCTCTGCTAGCAAGGATAATTTCCTCATGCTCTATTTTATATTATGTTAATAAATGACTGATTTTTCGGCAATCTTTTTCATCACTCCAGTACTACTCCACACAGTACCCATGATGGCCATTGCTAATAGCGTTGGGTAATGCATAACTTAATATATTACTTAATATATTAACATAATGCAGTGACGTATGATTAAATCTATTGCCTAACAAGAAATCTGTAATATCTTATACCTTTCCTCCTGCATTTCTGCATTACTTTCTATATTTGCCATAATTTCAATTGTATTTGGCCAGATAGCCAAGTGGCCTGTATGATGAAATGATGAAGTAATATATTAGAAAAACAAAGCAATATGTCCAACACTGATTGCAACAGGATAACTGCACACTATGATATCCACATATTAATGTATAATGTATAATTAACTTTTCATTCCTATTTTCTATTCTTGCATGTGTTTTTCTCTATTATTTGTGCAAAATAATCTTAACCTTGCATTTAACCCCAACACCCAGCAACAGGGGCGGATTGGCACATATTTTCCCACCGGGACAATTTTGCCATTGCCAGGCCACCCTGGAGAGGGCAGCTGGTTAACCAGATGTAACTCTTTGAGAGCGTAAAAATGAAACCTAATGGACCCTTGCGGGTCTATTTGGTTTCAATTTTACACCCTCAAGAGTTATAATATTCATCATGTGAATTAGCCCAACTTAGTCTACACAAGTAGAGAATGTAGAAGATTAATGGTCATTTTGATCTGTATGTTCCAGGCGAGCATCTAGCACAATACTAGTGCATTTTGGAAGTGCCACTAATGCATTTTGGATCTTGTCCAGGCCACTAGGTGGCGCAGGCCACCGGGAAAACTCCCTGTACTCCAGATGGCCAATCCGCCCCTGCCCAGCAAGCTCCCATGGACCTAGCCTGATGGGCCCTATTTTTGTCTGTGCTAAACCCCTTATACCTTCCCTGCTTCAACCAGCCCTAAGCATCCGGATAACCAGGGATGGCTGGTATCTATATGTCTTGATTAAATGAACAAGGTGGCAACCGTTGTAAACAAGCATATTTGTTATGAGTTTGTCCACTTAGTTATCACTCTATAATCAGTATAATCCTATATTTTAAGCAGCATTACACCTCACCACAGACTATAATAATCAAACCTTTTTTTTTTTTTATTCATTCAGACAAATTCATCGTCTGGTTTGGGTCTTATTTTGTTTATAAAGTGCATCACAATAAATCCAGTATACGAATAACCATGTTATTACAGCAGCCAGGGGTATCAGCTTATCACTATATGCCAGCTTGTCTTGTGATGGGCGTTTCCATTGAAGTTGACCCAATTGACTTGTTTATGTTAGGATGAAAACACACACCTTAACATCCTAATATTTGACATATGTATACAATTCATAATTAACCAAACATGGGTGTCCATTAATCATATAGATGGCAAATATATTTTAGCAAAAGATAACATAATTTCCAATTTGAAGAAGAAGTGATTTATTCCTGGATATTATAAAACAGAACAGTGTACATTATTATACAGGATGCTACAAACAACATTAAAAAATGTAAACCTTATTTCCAGTGACCTCCCAGAAGCAAAATAGGTGACAGAATATTCAAAGATTTGCGCATGTTCTAGAGACCGGTCGCTTACTTAGACTAGAACATTTTAAAGAGGAATTCCACCCATTTTTAAGATTTTTTTCTGAGGGTGTAAAAATGGAACCAAATGGACCCTGACAAGGAACACAGGAAACAGAATGGGGAGAACTTTTTTATCGTGTCCAACAACATCTAAGGTACAGTAAAATGTTGAAAATGGGTTTAAAACAATTCTAAACAATATGAACAATCAACTAGAACTAGAACAGCCTGATAAAGTCAGCCAGTCTTTCTGACATGAACAAATTAATGAATAGAGCTACATAAATATTTTTTTGCCCACCCCTACCATGATTTTTCATACAATCTCATATCGTGCAATCCCATAGCACGCCACACTGTGGTGCACTATGAGCTTGCAAATGTGCTATTTTTCAATAGCTACAGTAGTATATGATATTAGTATGTAGACAACCAAAAGGCATTCCTGCCCAAAATGGGTCAAGTTTTAGTGTTCTACTTTTTTTTTTTTTTTTTTTTTTTTGTGAATTCTTCAGTACACTGAAAAGATCGACAATGTGCATCACTGGATGTGAGCTTGTAGATCTGCTGTTTTGGCATGCCACCCCAGCCTGCGTGTAAAGTGTAAGCAGGGGTGTAGTGGAGGAGGACGGCGTCCCCCCACTTCTCACATCTAGAATATTTGTGGGGCAAAAGTAGGCCTATGTTTTTTGTCTTGTCATTTACTTTCATGGATACAATTAGGCATTGTAAACAATCTTTCTCAATACGCTATACTTGTTTTAATAGCATGTCTGTGTGTGTTGCGCAGGCGCACGCAAATGTTCATGCAAATGCAAGGCGTGTGCATGCATGCACGTGTCTTAAAGGGGAATTCCACTCGGGAAATTGTATTTATACAATGCAGTTTCAGGAGTAGAAAGGCTCCGCCCCCCTCATCAACACCACCTGCCTTTCATTATCACCCAGCCAATCCCTGTCCTAATCACCACAGTATAAATACACCTGTGAACTGTCACCTACCTGTTCCTACTACAACTGTGGTCTCGAACGAAGCCTGATGAAGACCTGAACAGGTTGAAACGTCGCTGCCTATAACCCTTGTCGCTAAATAAAGCCTGGAGCACTTTAAAGTGAGTTGCGAGCCCCTTCTCCTTTTTCTGTCTTCGAACGAACCCCCCACCATCCGGGCGTGCAACGAAGACATCCGCTCCCGAGACTGCTCCCCCACCCTGAGTCTCAACCTACCCGGGCCCCCCCCCCCCCCTCCATCATTTTCATTCAATAAAAAAACGTTAAACTTTGAGCAGAAGGTGTGGTCTCTTTACTAGTGAAATTTTCAATATCTTACTGTCATTAATATACCTTCACATTTGTACACTCTCAGAAAAAAAAATAAATACTAAGATGGGTGGAATTCCCCTTTAAGAGGCGTCCCCCCACTTCTAAAAGTCCCACTACAACACTGAGTGTAAAGTGTCCATCCTAAAGTTTCATCAATGAAACATCATCTTCACCTCTCACAATCATCATCATCTGGCCAAGGCAATAGTAGTTATTAAAGAGGGGGTGCCGTGATTTTTGTATTTTTTCCAATGTTGTACTTGTTTAAGAGGTGACAGCATGTAAATAGACCCCTTGGTGTGTTTTTTATGTGCAATGATGTCCTCCCTTTGTATTTAGGGTTTCTTCCTGGGGGCTGAACCTTTCCAGTTAAACGTGCCAATGAAAAAAACTTCAATATAGTGACATCACCTGTTCAGCCCCTCCCCTAATTCCTCCCCCTTTATCATGCAACTAAAGCTGTGGGTGTGGCTTCAGTTCAGGTGGATCTCCACCCATCACCACCCACGGGCAAACCAGGCATACTTAATGAACTGGTACTGTGGAATCATAAAAATGTCAGTTTAATAAACACTGTACACTTTTTGGGGAAAAATCTTTCTTTTCATATAACATTAATACCTGATGATCATGTTTTAGGGTAGAAAAAATCATGGCACTCCATCTTTAATATTTATTGCCAAATGTATTTTGGATTTGGCAACTGTTCTGATATTTGTGATTACCATGCAACATTATAACCAATACAATTGAGCTCATTTGTTGTTGCTACAGAATGTAATTTAATTTGCTACATATTGAGGTCAAGGTCAACATGAAAAACCAAGGACCAATATGCCATGTTTGTTAATATCTTGGTTGAAAATAACCCTGACATTGGTTGACCTTTGGCTGAACTTGAATTGCCTCTGTCGTCCCATAAATCAACTCAGTGCCTCAAAACCTATAATTGATAACATTATGGTATGACAATGGAGAAATTCAAGGTCTGATGATTTTAAACGTAGCTTATTGCCTTTCATAATTAATATATAGCCTGTCCATCGACCAGATTTTTTTCCCCTGAAAAGATTTACCAAATACACCAGGTTCCGCATGCATTACTGGCATAACTATGACATGAATAGACTTTGAGGCAATACCTTTTTTCAACAGTAGGCGTCGCTGCCTGCTTGCCACACAAATTACATTGCTTTTATCGTAGGGTCTACTGTAGCATGGTCAACTTGTTTTAGAGTGGGAAATTAGTATAGCCTTTGCTTTGCCTAAAATATTGTCTACTTACATAAACCTTCCATACTGTACCATAGGTTTTCGCAATCCAATAGTTTAAAAACATGCTTAAATATTTCAGTTTGAAACCTGTATTTTGCCATCTGACATTTTCATGCAAGTGTAAATTGATGGGGGGGGGGGGGGGGGTTACTTTCATGGAAACCATCAAGCATTGTAAACAATCTTTCTCAATATGCAATACTTGCCTGTATGTTTTAATCATGTGTATGCTTCGCAAAATGCACATGCATGTGTGCACATATCTTTTGGCAGAGTAATCTCTTTAACTAATTAAATATTACTTTTCCCAGCTAAAGTAATATTTAATTAGTTACTGCCGCCCAACACTGTTAGCATTAGTTCTAAGCTGGGAAAAGTAATATTTAATTAGTTACTGCCGCCCAACACTGTTAGCATTAGTTCTAAGACAATCAGTGGAAACAACACATTCTGTAAAGGTCACTAGATCCCTCTGTAAAAGATGACAAGCTCTTTCGGTGCAACAAGGCAATGTTTAATTGCAGTAGATTTCACACACGCACAAAAAAAAAAAAAAATGTACACAGCACATGCATTATTAAACTTTTTACTAAGGCTGTCCGAGTTAACTAGTTAATCGCGAGTTAACTCAGCCATGAGTTAACTCGATTAATTTTTTTAGTGCGAGATTAACTCACAGTAAAACCAAAGGCCGAGTGGGTCCATTTGGTTCAATTTCGCCAAATGCAGGTGAATAATTTTTAAATATCTGCATCAGTTAAGTTATTTTAAAATAAGTCTACACAATTAGAGAATGTAGAGAACCTTCTACAAAATGTGCATGTTCGTTCCGAATGATATCGTTGACAAATTCTTTAATTTAGGTCTGGAAGTCTAAATAAATGTCATCAAATCGTGGTCTGTGGCTCAAATGCAGAATAAATAATTGACCTTGATATGAATATTCTTGAAAAACACTCATTTAAGGTATATTTAGAACTCATGAAAATATGCGATTAATTTGCGATTAATCGAAGATTAACTATGGGCCATCATGCGATTAATCGCGATTAAATATTTTAATCGACTGACAGCTCTTGCATTATTAAACTTTTTACCCATTTTGTCCTGACCCTCGATTCGACTTTCTGACACCAGATTATACAGCATTTCCTTACACCAGATTATAGCTGCAGCAACATTCTAGCATTTGACACTAGATTTGACACTAGAATGTAGTTTCTAAAGCTAGAATCAAGTTTTTGACACTAGATTCTAGTTTTTCCTGAAAAATCTGCTTGTGTAAGTGATGCTAACATATTTCTAGCCAAGGACCACCAGAATTATCCATATTTGGCTGCAGACCCCCCATCTGAAAACATGTTGTTCTAGGGATCCCCAGAAGCAAAAATTTGAGTTCGAAATGTTTGCTTCCAAAATAATGTATTCAGAGATTTGCAGCACATTTTCACAATTTTTCAAATAGCAGAACTACAAGCTCATATCGCGCCACCGAGTGCCGCGATATGAGCTTGTAGATCTGCTATTTTTCAACAGATAAAACACCAAAATGCGTTCAGTACACAAAGGACCATATTAAAACTTTTAAAGGGCCATAAAATTAAAATGTGCTCCTCATTGAAATTGACAGAGATTTGCAGCACATTTTCACAACTACAAGCTCATATCACCCCACCGAGTGGCGTGATATGAGCTTGTAGATCTGCTATTTTCAGATAACACCAAAACTTTTAAAGGGCCATAAGAGGTTACACCTATTGGAAATTGATAATTCAAAATGTGCTCCTCATTGAAATTAACAAATACACTAAATCAGCTCTCAGTTACTCTTACTACATGAAACAAAATTGAGTGTCTGACTCAACTTTGTGTTCATATTAAAACAAAGTTGAGTCAGACACTCTGAATCAACTTTTTTAATATGAACCCATTTTGAATTATCAATTTCAAAAAACAATAAATTTTAAAACCACTGCACTGAAAATAAAATTGTCATTTAAACAATGGTTAAGTGAACTGACCAAGAAGAAAAAATAAATAAACTAAACAGTTACTCTCGAATGGAGTTTCTGAGGACATCAACAACATCACCCAGGCCATTTAGAACGAAATGGTTGTCATTGAACCCAGGATCCCTGCATTTGGGGCATGACATTTCGTCCTCCAGCCAGTGTCGGACACACTGCCGGCAGCCAATCAGGCTGCGGCAGTGTGGGTCAACAACAGGGTCCACCATGGGATCTGCAAGGGTCAAACATTTCACGTGAAAATAAAGTTTATATCACACTTTATTGCATTTAATCTTTTGCACTGCTGTTAATTCTTATGTTAGTTTGTTTTATTGTACTGTGGATGAGTAAGACATTGCATTTTATTCCCTCTATATGCCTCATATAGTGGGGGGAAAAAGTATTTGGTCAACCACCAATTGTGCAAGTTCTCTTAATTAAAAAGATGAGGCCTGTCATTTCATTATAAGTATACCTCAACTATGAGACAAACTGGAAAAAAATCCAGAAAAATAGCATTGTCTGATTTTTCAAGAATTATATACCCTTTGGCAATGACAGAGGTCAATCATTTTCTCCAAGTCTTGACAAGGCCTCCACACAATGTTGATGGTGTGTTGGCCCATTCCTCCATGCAGATCTCTAGAGTAGGGATGTTCCTGGGCCGTCGCTGGGCAACATAGACTAACTTACCTCCAAAGATTCTCTACAGGTTTGAGATCTGGAGACTGGCTAGGCCACTCCAGGACCTTCTTCGTTGCCTGGCCGGTGTGTTTGGTCTCATGGTCATGCAGCAAGACCCGGCCACGTTTCATCTTCAATGCCTTAGCTGATGAGTTTTTCCCCCACTAGAAATCTCATGATACATGGCCCCATTCATTCTTTCCTTTACATGGATCAGTTGTCCTGGTCCCTCTGTAGAAAAACAGCTTAAAGTATGAGGTTTCCACCCCCATATTTCACAGTAAGTATGGTGTTCTGTGGATGCAACTCAGCATCCTTTCTCCTCCAAACACGAGAAGTTGAGTTTCTACCAAAAAGTTCTATTTTCGTTTCATTTGATGACATGACACCCTCCCAATCTCTTCTTGATCATCCAAATGCTCTCAAGCAAACTTCAGACGGGGTGAGTTTTGCTAGAGAACATTTGGATGGTCAAACTCAACGTCTCAGGTTTGGAGGAGAAAGGATGCCGAGTTGCAGCCACAGAACACCATACCTACTCTTGGTGGAAACATCATACTTTGGGGCTGTTTTTTCTGCAAAGGGACCAAGACGACTGATCCGCATAAAAGAAAGAATGAACTAGGGCCATGTATTGTGATTTTGAGTGAAAACCTCCTTCCATCAGCATGACCAACACACTATAGGGTCGAGATCTCCAGATCGACCCTATAGAGAATCTTTGGAGGGAGTTGAAAGTCCATGTTGCCCAGCGACAGCCACTACTCTAGAGATCTGCATGGAGGATGGGCCAACACACCATCAACAGTGTGTGGAGACCTTGTGAAGACTAAAGAAAACGTTTGTTATATACCCTTTGTTGGCAATGACAGAAGTCAAAGTATTGAGATGAACGGTTACCCGTTTTTACAATGTGATTTCCTGGATTTTTTCCCACATTTTGGCCCTCATAGTTGAGGTATACCTATGATGAAAATGACAGGCCTCTCATCTTTTTAAGTGGGAGAACTTGCACAATTGGTGGTTGACCAAATACTTTCTTGCCCCACTGTACATTTGTGTACAAGATATTGAGGCTACTTAAAGTCAAAACTACACTACAGAAATGGTCTCTGATAAACAATTTTGCACTGATGTGAATTCCAATGATTCTCCTTAAGTAAACATTAGAAAAAAAAAGTCAAGGTAAACTTCATTTACATCTTCCCAGCATGTTATTCACATGATGTAGTTGGATATGGTTTAAAGCCCTTTTCACACCAAAGGGTCACCTTGCAACTCCTTGGGTAGAAACGGATGCAGGAGTTAACGCTACAACCGTGTTGTTCCTTTGGTGTGATCAACAAGACATATCACACAGACCTTGTGACCATTTGGAATGAGGGAGTTGCGAGGTGACCCTTTGGTGTGAAGGGCTGAGAAAAAAAAATAGGCTATGTAAAGAGACTAACCTCTGCAGATGGCACACTGGAGAGAATCTTTAACCATTGTCCGCTGTGCCTCCAACAGGCTAATGATCTCTCCTCGAGTCGCACGGCATAGTCTGGTCAGGTCCTCTATTGTTTCACGGACTGTTTCCAGCCCCTGAGCACAATCGCAGACTGATTGGATCTTCTCCAATGTTGTCTGCATTAACCCCCCGGCACTGGGAGAAGGAAAATTTTATGAGACACTCTGAATTTTACCTGCCGACATAAAAAATCCCAAGTACTTAACACCTACAAGTATAGCCTTTCATATTACCTTTCCCTAAATGCAAGTCAATTACATTAGAGAAAGTGAAAACACACAGTTGGGGTTGCTTTCTCTCATGTAAATAAGTTATAACTCACATGCAGTTTTTAACAGTCATTTTATAAATTTGATTCCAATAATCTCAATAAAAAGCGCTGCAATATCTGCCACCACTTAGTGAGACCATATTTGGCATGCCAAGGATGGAGCGTGGCGCACAAACATTTCTGCCTGGCTTACATAGTAATCTCACTCACCATGTTCACGATTAACTCTATGTTCAGTTACCACACATTCAAACCACAGCTGCTCCTTTACTAGACATAGACATTTTCCATCATGGTGGCATCTTCCCAAACAAACACTGCAATGTGCAGGTCTACATTTAAGACACCATTTTGAGATCATTCATGTTTAATAGCAACGCTCATTGCCTAGACCTTCTTCTTTTGTTGGCCTGGAACTCCTGGAGCTCCTCCACGTCCCCAGCCTTCAGTGCAATGACTCTCCTTGCGGACTGAGTCCAGAACTCAGCTTCTACAGAACATGGGATCAAAACACATGCACTAGCTTAGTTCCAGGAAACAACCCATATAGTCACAGTTCAGAGTTAGAAGTTAAGATACAGTCAGGCATACAGCCTTTGTATAGAATTATGCCACTTACAATTGTACAGCACAGCACCAATTATGCACAATTAGGTTGCCTCTGTGTCCATTATGATGACCCTGGATGGGTTGGTCAGAAGAATGTCTTCCTCGACTTGGAGGACAGCCTTTACTTTCGCTGTTAGGCAGATCAGATTTGCCTCCGAGTCCAAAAACTCCAAAGGAAAGTTGTGGGACACCACAACTTGTCCTTGGTCAACAAAACCAACATTGATCTTTCTGTAAAGACCAAAGACAGAGGTAAGGAAGTGTTAAGTTTGTATAAATAATAGCAGTACTGCACATCCAATTATTTACCTTTGATTCTTACATTTTGTATTTTGGACGAGATCTTGGAGGTGGAGGTGGGTTTCGTGGTGTAGACGAGGTCCCTGGAGCAGGAAAGGAAAACGGCAAGCCCTTAGCAAAAAATAGTATACTTCAAGTTAATATTTTAAGTATACTTAAGTATAAGTATAAGCATAGCAAGTATACTAATAACAATGTACTTGTAGTACACTATAAAGTATACTCTAAAGTATACTACTTAATACTTCTACGCACTAAATTGGAACAACTTAAAGTTTACTTGAGCATACTATCAATATACTAGTTCTGCACTTCTAGTACATTTAAAGTATATCTAAAGTAAACTACTAGTTTACTTGTTGTTATACTTATGTATACTATTCATATAGTTAAAAGTATACTCATCTATATACTGCTAGTTTACTAGTTATATACTTCTAACCCACTTATTTAGTTCATTTTAGTACACTTTAAGTATATCTTTAGTAAACTACTTTCTATACTCAAGTATGCTATCCATATACTTCCAGGTTTACTTAGCACTTTACTTATAGCATACTTTTAGTGCATTTCAGTTTACTTCTAGTATACTATTCATATAATCATCAGTTTACTATTTATATACTATGTTTATACTTGACAAACATTTGACTATACTTAAAGTACGCTTTAAGTACTGCGTTTACACTAAAATCAAGAAACACCAAGACAGCATTAACATGGCACATTTCACTGTATTTAACTTAAAATAAATACAACATGGGTCATTATCGGTCAACATACCAGAGATTTTCAACCTTTTTCATTGCAGTTACAATTTTTTTTTTTTCTTTTGTACACAATTCCAGGCTAGATTTGGGAAACCAAACAGTCCAACATACAGATCAAAATGAACTTAAACTTCTACATTCTCTAGTTGTGTAGACTTGGCCTAATTCACATGATGGATATTTTAACTCTTGAGAGCGTGAAACCAAATGGACCCGCAAGGGTCCATTTGGTTTCACGCTCATTTTTACATTCTCAAGAGTTACACCTGGTTAGGCAACTTAGCTGGGGACCACCTGGAATCCTCTCAAGGACCACTGGTGGTCCACGGACCACCTGTTGAAAACCCCTGACTTATACAAACACATCCTTTTTTTTAAGTTGCTTTCTTGGACAGAGTTGAAAGATTGTTGCATTTCTTTCCTATGGTACTTGCTAAATCTACCAGACCCATTTGTAAAGATTCACAGATAGATATAAAGAGTACTTTCATACATGAGGTTAGAAAGACTGAACGGTTAAAGCTATCTGGCCTGACATGATACAAATGAAATGTGTTGTTGTTGAAACAGTTGGCAGTTTGTACATATCACCGTTGCCAAATAGATATGAACGAGACTAAACCCTGGTCAATAAAGTTAAGTAAAAATGTTTCTGTTTCTGTACATGTTTTTTTAAGGTAGATGGAAATCATGTAAATCAACACATACTATTTACTCTAAGCTATTAAACTCTCAGACTTTTTATTATAAAACTTGAACATGGTGTATAACATGTATAACATGTATAACATAAAACAAAGAAGCTAATGTGTGGGGGGAAAAAGTATAGGCTTACTAGTACTTAAGTATACTAGTCTTAAGTATATATCTCTTGAGCATATAAAAAGTAAACTTAAACATACTAATCTTAAGTATATCTGTTGAGTATATAAAAAAAGTAAACTTAAAGCATACTAGTCTTAAGTATATATCTGTCGAGTATATAAAAAGTAAACTTAAAGTATGCTTTTTCATTTTAAGTATAAACTAAGCATACTTATAGTATACTTTTATATACTGCTTTTTGGTAAGGGAGGGCACTGCAGGTGAGCCTGCGCCTGCAAATATTGACAGTGCACAAATAGTTGTCACCTATAAACACTAGCGGGGGAGGAGTGGTGCACATGTACTGTGCGATTAAACTTTACCATGAAAACCATGTTATTCTAAACAAAATTAAAACCATTGACTGGCTTTCAGAAAAAAAAAAAAACATTGAATAGGTTTTGACCTATTGGCAGAGGAGATTTCATCAGAGCTAAGCAGTTATAGAAATTAATTCACCATTCATTTTCCTCCATAGACTTTTCAAAAATGATTCATATAAAAACTATTATGCTGTGGACAATGCCAACTCGGGTTGTGAGACATCATGACAATCATACAATATTTATTTAGCTAGAAGAAAAAAAATCTGAATACAACCGCACTACAAAAAGATGCCAGTGAGGGATATGGGATATGAAGCTCTTTCCAATGATAAAAATGGCAGGAATGCTCCTAATTTCTATTGGCTTTTATTGATGTGAGCCTCGATGTCAATCATGCATGGAGCTTTTATTTATACACAATACACAAAAGTGAGACATTTCCCATTGTTGTTGGTTATGGCCATATAATGACCACAGATGTGGTCTAAAAATAATATATTATTAGGGCTGGGACGATATTGGTACCTCACGATACGATATAGGTGGAGATATTAGGCCTTTGATAATGAATATATCACAATATTTTATATATTACGATATTTGCAATATATCAATATATACCATGAAATTCATCAACGATATATCATGATACTGAAACTGCAGCTGAAGAACAAAAACAATAAAGTAAAAGACAAAAATCAGAACTTACTAATGTATATCCTCAGGTATTTATCTTAGCTTTTATTTGTCTCAACTGATTCTCATACTGGGCTTTTTGTTTTTATCTTGTGTTTGTTTTTTGGGGAATAAAGCAGCTATAGAAGTCAGTTAACATTTTAGTTCTGCGACCAGTTTTTACTCCCGGAATTATCACTCAGCAAATATCACGACATTTGCTAAGGAATATACGATATATATTGCGGGAGGAACGATATATATATATATATATATATATATATATATATATATATATATATATATATATATATATATATATATATATATATATATATATATATTATATATATATAAGGACTGGCTCATTTCTAGTATAGGTCCTAGATGGTTACACTCTTTTTTTGTTATTTACTTTACTTTGTTATTTTATGTACTATGTGCACTGATATTGTCGTCCTTTCTTGATGTTGACATTCAAATTGTATATTGTGAACAGCTGTTCCTAATTACCTTGCACCACACTGTTGGCATCTCTATATTGTATAAATACACGTCACTTTCTGTTGTCCCATACAACGCTGAGGAACACCTATAGGGCTCGATTTTGGTTACATCAGCCCTTATGCGCAATTAGCGCACATAGCATTGGGGAAGAGGCGTTCCCACACTAAAGTCGCTAATTTCGTTACCATGCCATCTCCCTTAAATACCTCCTATACCCGTTATATCAGGGGTTTTCAACAGGTGGTCCGGGGACCACCAGTGGTCCTTGAGAAGGTTCCAGGTGGTCCCCAGGCTAAATGATGGAAAGTTGGTTAACCAGATGTAACTCTTGAGAGTGTAAAAATGAAACCAAATGGACCCTTGCGGGTCCATTTGGTTTCATTTTTACACTCTCAAGAGTTAAAATTTACATCATCTGAATTACACCACTTAATTAAGAAGTTTACACTGTTTTGTTGGCAAAATCCAGCCTGGAATTGTGGACAAAATCAAAATAATTCTTTAATGTTAGGTCTTTGGTGTGAAAATGTAATCAAATGGTGGTCCGTGGCTCAAATGCTGAATAAAAGGTGGTCCCTGGAGTCAAAAAGGTTGAAAACCCCTGCGTTATATTATGCATAGGTGTGGTTTGGGCGTTCCCAGGGCGTCAAACAATCAAACCAATCAGTGAGTCAGCTGTCATCCCCTTTAAGAGCTGGCTGCCGCTGTGGCTAATCCCAAAGCCACTATGGATCCCATCAGAGTAAGGGCAGTCAAGTTTACGGAGGAAGAGAAAAAAGTGCTCGTGCATGAGGTCAAACAGAGGCAAACACAGATATGTGGCACCTCCACGCCTGTGTGACTGACTATGTGGACCTTCGGGGTGTGAGGCCAAGTAACAGTCTGACAAGTTTGTTTTGGGAGGTCTGTAGCCTTGTTTTTAAGGTTTTTGAGGTGCTGTGGTACCGAGAGGTGCAGGCATAGTCAAAGAAACCTTGTACCAGGGCTCCAGTTATGGTCTTCAGAGTGTCTTTGTTGACCAGTGAGGAGATCCTGTATAGGAATCTAGTTCTTTGGTTGACCTTTTTGATTACGTTGGTGGCCATTTTATCACCGGAAAGATTTGCCTCCAGGATGGAACCCAGGTAGGTAATTTCTTCTTTCCGGGTGATAATGTTGTCCCCCACTTTGACAGTGAAGCCATCTGCCTATCTAAAGCCCGATTCGCACGGGATAAGTATTACCCCAGGACCTCAGGTAATATGGAATAATCACCGAGGACGTCTGTGTTTTTAATCCCGTGCGAATCGACCATGTCTGTGATTTGGCCTGTAATTATTACAGGCCAAATTACCTACCATAATTCAGCCAACACCGGGGTCCAGGGGTAATACTTATCCCGTGCGAATCGACCACCTCGGTGATTTGGGGTGTAATGGAGTTTTTTTTTGTTTTGTGTTTCGTATTACCTTTCGATTTGGGGTGTAGCGGACTATTTAGGACCCCGTAGTTTTGTTTAGTAGCCTATTTCCTCTTCCTATCGCGCGCATTTCCAACCACACAACCACAATGGATGCAGCATCGATGTTATTAGAAATTCTGGACAGCGTTTTGGGAGGCGCATCTCCCTACAGGAGATTGGGATCCACCAGAGGACCCAACAAAAGACGAAAACGAAAACTTCTGAGACTGAGAGGTCTACTTTGTATAGCAGCATGCCACAAAGCATTGCATCACGATACATGCTGCTGGGATTGCTTATCTGCGTTTACTGTGCGCGACACCGCCACGCGAAACGGGCACGTAGATTAGAACATCTTCGCTCCGCTACACTCTCGACTCGTTAGAATTCTTTAGTTTATCGCAACCAGGGTGCAAACTTATTTCTTTACTTATAAAGATGTGATATTATAAATGATATGCAACTCCACTTCATCCGATGGTCTGGGACGCAATGTGATCATGTTCACACGGCATCAGAATCAGAATTATTTTATTGTTTTCATAATGAATATAAATACTTTAATACTTCTTTTATATAATAAATACTTTCACATTTAATATAATATTAATAAACATATGGTAATGCAACTAACTATATAGTGTGTGTAGGTCTTCAGCCCTATTACATATGTCCGTAATTTCAAGTAAAACACAGACATCGCTTATCCAGTGCGAATCCGCCCTTGTGAAACACAGACGTCGGGGGGTAATTTCCAATTACCTGAGGTCCTGGGGTAATACTAATCCCGTGCGAATGGGGCTTAAGAAAGACATTTACAATGTCGGATTTTGTTGGCAATATTACTTTCCTAAGTAATATTGACCAACACTGGTCACTAGTGTGTTTTTGTATGTCCTCCATGTGTGAATTAAAAACTTATGTTTCAGGCCCTGCTGACGGCATCAAACCTGCTGGGTGTCACAGCTGTGGAAGAGGAGTGCTGGCGTTACATGGAGAACCACATGGACGCACAGAACTGTCTTGGAGTTCACAGCTTTGCAGAGATCCACTCCTGTGCTGCGTTGGTGAAACGCAGCATGGATTACATTCTGGAGCACTTCAGTGTCGTCTGCTTGCAGGTCAGACATTGAAGGATGAATAACCTACATTTTAAGTCCAACATTTATTCTGACCCTCCCCTAGAAAGCCTAACTGTCCTGACCACAAGTCCATCAGTTTATATATTATGAGTAATTCCTATGGACTGTTATTTATTTTACCAACTGCCTACTTCGGTTTTACATTATTTCATTAATTGAACCAGCTACCTGTGTTTGGGAGTTTCCAAAAATGTAAAGCATGGTTTATTAAGACCTGTGTTGGTCTTTTCGTGTGTTCATTTCATGACTAGCCTCGGCATAGTCAGTCACACAGGCAGGTCCACATAGGCACCCCGGTAGGCACCCCCCAACTGTGACACCGCAAGACAGGCGTGGGCCGAGGTAGCGGCGGCGCCGGCCGTAACAGCCAGCTCCGGTATACAGAGATCCGTGGATCAATGTAAAAAAAAATTCAACAGCGAGAAACGCACCGGAAAAAACAAGGTAGGCCCGCCGCCTATGTGATCACAAATATAATGGTGAAAAAACAAGCACACCCAAAAGCTCAAGTAGGAAGGATGTTTAATTAAACCACAAAGCACAAATCAACACATGCGAAATCTGCACGCCAATATATGCTCCCATACTATAACTTTACTTGAATCCTTGCAACGTTTATAAAAGTTGGGGCTTTGGTGTGCAGATTCTTTGCATTTGTTCATTATGTTGGCTCGATGCTACATGTGTCATTGGTAAATTGTCCAGGTTGAATCAACCCCCTTTAATTGCCATATTAAACAGTCCAGTGTATCTTAAATGAAACAAATTATAGCCTATGAATGATTTCCTCAAGGCCGCCGCTAACCGCCGGCAACAGCTGGCCACCGGGGGAGGACAGGCCACCATCCAGGAGCTCACTCCATCCGAGGACCTCGCCGCCTCCACCCTCTTTCCAGAAAGCATATTTGGGATTGGGGGACCAGTGGAGATTGGCGGGGGCCGAAGGAGGTAATACATTCTATTCAAATAGAAATTGCGTTCATGGATTTGTTTGGTCTAGCTTCTTTCTTGGGATAATTAACTACTATCATTGGCCTACTGTGGACCCGTGGAGTTTTTCTAAAGTTCAGAGGAAACAGGCTTATCATGGTCGGCGTGTGCCGATCATGTGGTTTGACAATGTTTCTGTAAATAACCATGGCAACATGTATGTAATACAAACTTAATAATCCATCTTTTAGTCCCATTTAGTCTTTTGAAAATCATTTTTGTTAGTCTAGTCTTGGTCGACTAAATATCAAAAACCTTAGTCGACTTAGTCTTTAGTCTCAGTCTTAGTCGACAAAAACAACACTGGTGGCCAGCCGTCACGCAGGGGGCCACGCCTGCGAACAACGGGAGGCAGAAAGAAAGTTTGACCTCATGCACGAGCACTTTTATTGTTAATGTATGCCAGAAGGCAAACATGAACAATAATGTATGTCTTCTGGCATACCATTTTGATGTCTCTGTGGCACAGTGTGGGATCATCATCCATCCTGACGCACCACACCTTGGAGCTAGCCCAGATGCCAAAGTGTATGACCCAAGTGGAACTCCACCATTTGGGCTGGCAGAAGTCAAGAGTTGTGTGGTTGGAAAACCTGACAGAGGTGAAACATCTGAACGTGGTAAATGGCAAGCTCTATCTCAGGAAAGGTCACAAGTACTATCATCAGGTTCAAGGCCAACTCGCATTAAGTGGACTTCAGTGGTGTGATTTTATCACAGACACATCCACAGACCATGCAGTCAAAAGCATGTATAGAGATGAGCAAATGATCAGACAATGAAACCAAAACTTGACTATGACTTAACTATTACAATGTGTACATGGATGTCTACTTAAAAGTAATATTGGCAACTTTAATGTGTACAAACACTGTAAATGGATTTGTTTAAAAACGGAATCTAACTCAAACTCTAAATCACCTCATCCACTTTTTTGCCTCTTTATGAATCTGCTGGAGACTGCTGTGCTGTGATTGGCTACGACGCTGCCTCACCCCACACAACCCCCCCTTCCCCTCTCACATTAGCCACGCCTGTCCTGAGCCTGACGAATGCTTTGTTTTCATGGTTGGTTGACAACAATGACAAAGTTCTGGACCGTCTGCAGGACGAAGCAAGTGTCTGTCTGCAGGGAAACAGCTGCAGCATCAAAGTAGAAGCAATGTAGAGGGGAAAAAGGCCAAAAGTATAACTATACTGTATATCTATTTTCATTCAATAAATGGAGTATTAAATGGAGTTTAGCTCAATGGTCTTTAACTTAGGGCTTCACAATTTTGCCTAAAAATAAAATTTCAATTTTCTCCCCTCTGAAACTTTTTTTTTTTTTTTTTTTTTTTTGTGGGTAGCAGTATTTTAGTATGTTTTCTTTTCTTTTTTCCCCAGAAGGTCATCAGCTCACTAAGTGCACTTGGGATCTGCCAGTCAAAGAAAGCTGCATCTGGTCATGTCAACAGAATTGGCAGCGACTTTGACTGTCAGGTACAAAAATGGATGCTCGTCATTGAGGTATCTGAATTATTCCAGATTGGCCTACTGTATATGCACATGATGTTCTTGACAACCATACATGATGCTAAAATTGCTTTATTGACACTGTTTTCTCACTATAGGACTAAAAGATTAACATGGCACAATCCTTATATACAGTACTTTCTCTTTTCTGTGTAGAATACAGGATGGAACAAGGGGCGTGCATGAAGAACCATGTCTCCTATTCATGCATGGGACAACGTTCAGGTAATGATCTTACAATAGTGGAGTCATGTGAGATGACTCTCTCTCTCTCTCATTATGACTATGCATTTATGCAGTATGTTTTGTACAGATGTCTGTCCAGGCAAAACATGAGACATAAGCAAACTCTCTGCAAATCTGTTTTGCCCACGTGTATAATTTGATTGTAGTCCCTACAAAGGCCCTGGGCAGAGAGCACAGGACGTGTCCCCACGGGGCGTTTTACTTTTTAATTTGTCTTATTTTAATGTTGTTAAGCACTCTGTGGCCGTGATTGTCTGTGAAAAGTGCTCTATACCCACTCTCTATACACTTTACTTACGTACCATACTTTTTTTTTTTTTTTTAACTTTAATGAACATTAAAGATTATGTATATTTTTGTATATTTTTATTCCTGCAGACATTCGCTACTTTCAAGGATCGAATGGCGCTAATAGTAGAAAGGATTCTGCTAAAATCAAACAAAAGGGCATGAAACACTTTATCCAGGAGCACAGTCAAGTCCTAACCGAGAAGAGCACTGTAGTAAGTTAAATTAATCATGATGCATGGCATTGTATTATTAACCAAATAGACCTGCAAGGGTCCATTTGGTTTCATTTTTACGCTCTCAAAGAGTTACATCTGGTTACATCTGGTCCATTATTTATTTATTTATTTATTTTTTAATTTTTTGAATGAGCGGGCCGAATTTTTGTCCCAATCCAGCCCTGTCACCATCATGGATTGATTGTTGACCTTTGTGCCATGCAGAGTTGGGAAGCCTGTCCCTGTCCTCTGTGGTGGAGATGGCCGGAGCGTTGAGCGAAGGTTCCACTCCAGGAGGTCCAGAGTCAATGCCAGGGAACCCCTGCAAAAAGGATGGAAGGGTTGGTGGAGTCTATCCCCACAAGAAAGCCACAAAGAAATCCATCTCATGCAGGTTGGCCAACCATACAATATGTGTCTTGGGTAATGTTTTTTTTCCTCATGCAATGTATCATGTGTATGAACTTGTCATGGTTATCTTTTACTCTTGGTATGATCTGAATACTCCCACTCTTTATGATGTAATTGCTGACACCTTGACAGACAGGTAGAATAGACACCCTTTAAATACATGTCATTTCCTGTTTGGTTCATATGTGTTGAGAAAGCCCTCAGGGGCGTAACGCGTCCATGTCTTGGCTCTGCCTCCTGAGGTAAATAAACTCATCAACTGAATTCCAGTTTTTCATTTTGTACATAGTTTGAGCCGTGCACCTTTAAAACTGAAATACTGAACCTGAGTGCTGCGCTCTCTCTGCATTTTTTGCAGTCTTTACCTAGTCATCAATAAATTAAACATAACATGCTTTTAGCATGTATAATGCATTTCTATACCATGTACCTACTGCCTCTGCTGTACAGCTGCATGTCCATACCTTTTCCCCTTTGTGAAATTGATTGATCTATTCTATTTGTTGCTGTGTGGTTTCTTACAGTTGGCTAAAAGTATTTAACTACTAGTTGTTTTCTTGCTAGGAAACCATGGACCTCCTTTTTAAAGGGGAGAGTGAAGCGGCCAGAGGAACCCTTGCCCATCTGAAAGCATTTTTCGGCCACAGAGGCCGTAAAAAGGCGGTCAAGATTAACATCCAACATGCATGGGACATGATTCAGGTACCTTATTTTGGGGGGGGGCAATCAACCTGATTAAGATTGTAGATTTTTTTTTTTTTTTTTTTTTTTTAACTTTTGAATATATGTTTAATGATTTCAACATGGAAATTATTGGCAAAATAATGATTATCTCCAAATATTGCACTTACACTATTATGTGGAATAATAAAATAACAATTGTGACAGGCCTGGATACCACCTCCTCTGTGTTTAAACAGGAACTCTGTTTGGCTCTTCTCCTTTCTTAGTCCACTTCCTCTCAGGTCCATGTGTTTTTATTCCTACTAATAGTTACAACAGCACATGTTTAAGACGGCAATATACATTATGTCTTGAGAGTAAATATTACATTTCTGTTAGCCATTCTACGCAGATGAATTCTAGCCATGAAGTATTTGACAGCCGTGATTTGATTTGCAGTTTTGCGTTACATAATGCGTGTCGGGTCAAGAGAGGTGGTGAACTCTGTTATCTTGGGTCTGACCTTCGTGCTCCTCTGTGCCTGTGTGTCTGGTGCATAGATGACATTTTCCAGGTGATGCTCAACGGACCCTGCAAGAATGATGAGGCCCGTGAGGCCAAGGAAATACTGTCCAAAGTTGTAGAAGGGTGTTACTACAAGTACCTGGGTGAAACCCAAGCTGAAGAGCCATTTTTCACAAGTTCACAACAAGAGGCTACGTAACTCTTCTGGCCAAGAAGATGCCATGTGGCCTTTGATGTGTTGTCACTGAAGGGCATCCATCGTCTCCACAGCCTGGCCATGGCTTTATGTTTTGTGTGTGGCTGATGCAGTGGTGTAAGCCCAAGACAAATTTCCCTTGCGGACAATAAAGTTTACCTTGACCTTGACCTAGACATTGTCATTTTTTACCTGATACTTTATGTATTATGCATTGTATGCTATTTTTATTTGACAGACATATCGGAGCATTTATTTTTAAAATGTGGTTACTGTATAAGCTTTGAGGCCCCTACTGCATCTGCTTTGATGGTATACCACCAGTGGTCCTTGAGAGGGTTCCAGGTGGTCCCCAGCTAAGTTGTTTAACCAGATGTAACTCTTGAGAGCGTAAAAATGAAACCAAATGGACCCTGGCGGGTCCATTTGGTTTCATTCTTACGCTCTCAAGAGTTAAAATACTCAGCACGTGAATTAGTCCAAATCTACATAATTAGAAGATTAGCCTAATGGTCATGGAGAGAAGCAAAATAAATCTTTAGTTATGGGGTCTGTGGGGCGTAAAGTCTCCTCAAATGGTGGTCCGTGGCTCAAATTCTGAATAAATGGTGGGCCCTGGGATGAAAAAAGGTTGAAAACCACTGATCTAAATGTTTTGCAAATGAATACAAGTCTGTCATGATGTTTGCAGAGGTGCCTGGTTCAACCTGTCATGTGTGGGGCTCCACGGTGTGCCAGAGGGCGACTGGTTTTGTAGCACCATTTGTGCAAACGCTTGCGGCTCCATCTATTGCATTGCAAGTACAAATGGTCGATGGTGTTGTCTGCTCACTTTTATTGCCTGTTGCTTGATGATTTTTTTTTTATGTAATGTCATGGTTGTAATGTTCTTGTTGTTTAAGGAGAAGGCAGACAACGACGGACTGTATATATAGGCTGTATTAAATGGGGAATTCCAACCATTTTCAATTTTTTTTTCTTCTGCCCCTTTTTTCTGAGAGGGTACAAATGTGAACCAAATGGACCCTAGCAGGTCAATTTGGTTCCATTTGTACCCTCTCAGGAAAAAGGGGTCTGAAAGAATAATCATTAACATGGTGAAATACATTTTGATGGTGTCATCAGATGCATTTCACCATGTTAATGATTTTGTTCAGACCTCCATTTTTAGGAAATACAAAATTGGGGGAACTTTTTTTTTTTTTATCATGTCCACACAACATCTCTAAGGTATATTAATGATATATTAAAATGTTGAAACAACGTGGCTTATATATCAAGTGCTGGCTACTGGTTGACTGACTGACTCTGAATGAATGACCGTATGTTACCAACAGAGGGCGCAGTTCTATCAAAAATAGCCTGAATATGCTCTTTTTTTAACAGTATATATACTGTAGGCTTTATTATCAACGTGGCTTATATATCAAGTGCTGGCTACTGGTTGACTGACTGACTGACTATGAATGAAAGAGTGACCTATATCGGTAGGTTACCAACAGAGGGCGCAGTTCTATCAAAAATAGCCTGATATCACGTTGGTCTTTTTTTAACAGTATATAAAGCCTATAGGCTTTACGTGGCTTATATACAGTGTTGTAGTGGTACTTTTAGAAGTAGGGGCACGCCTCTGAAAGGGGAATTTTCCCCATTTTATTTTTTTATTTTTTCTGAAAGTGTACAAATGTGAACCAAATGGACCCTAGCGGGTCCATTTGGTTCCATTTGTACACTCTCAGAAAAAAGGAAACTCATTAACATGGTGAAACACATCTTGATGATGTCATCAAGATGTATTTCACCATGCTAATGATTTTTTTCAGACCCAAAAATATTTTAGATGTGAGAAGTGGAGGGACGCCGTCCCCCCGCGTCCCCCCTCCACTACACCCCTGCTTATATATCAAGTGCTGGATGTCGCAGTTCTATCAAATATAGCCTGATTATCACAATGGCAATATGTTGTGTTGTGTGAAGACACAAGGAGATGGAGCTGCAAGGAAATGCTGTTTTGTCCAGAGCCAAATTGCAAAAGACCGGAATGAATCAATGGACAACAATCACCTGGTGCGCGACCATGTTGGTGTACTGTTGCAGTTCAATCATACTCCATGCAAGCATGAGGTTGCAGCCTATGCTGGTGAGCTAGCGGAAGGCCTGGACGCATCTCTGTTGTAGTAATGCTACTTGTATAACGTTCATACTGTGTCATTTATAAGCCTGTTTGTTTCGTTTTTAAATTGAAATAAAAAATAAATTAAAAAAAAAAAGATTTTTTTTTATTCACTGGACCAATGTCCCAGGTTATAGGAATGTTTGGACCAAAGGAGAAGTTTCCAACTTAGTTCCTCTTTTTTTTAGAAATATTTAAAAAAATAATATGGGCATTCTTCTCCGATTCTAGTTACCATGTACTTCTATGAAGTGTGATGAGAAACATTTTATTTTTACATTGGGTAAAATATAAGCGTGTTTAGTGATGGAGTAAACAAAAGTGTCCTGTACTGTACCCAGTATGTTCCTGCCATGTCTGCAGAAAGATCTGGATCCCCCTAGCAGTGGTGGATTGGGCAAAAAAAAAAAAAAAACGGCCCGGACATTTTCAGCGTGATTTGGCCTAGACCGGCCCCACCAAAACCAGCGCATGATGAACCTATTCTACCTGGTATAGTTGGTTAACAAAGCAAAGTCTAGCCTGAATCAGACCGTAGTCACTTCAAGATAGAAATCTGAACAGCCTACACTATGTACGGTATTTGTATGATTCATTTACAGCTTATTAATTTACAAAGACTTATATAGATCAAATATGGTGATTTTTGCTGAATGTACACTGACCAAGGCATACACAATTCTACAGCTTTTCTTCAAGGAATGATGCTTTTATTTTCTTCTCATGCCATGTCTTAAATGCAGATTACTGGTTTTGGAAAAATAGTTTTAACCAAGGCAATTCACCTAAACAAGAATTGCCTTCGTTCTGATACTTTTAATTGCCTTCTCTTTAAATTTCCAACTCGTATATGACATTGACTCAAAATGTGTTAAACAGCATAAAAATGAAACCATGTTTACACTCTCAAGAGTTCAAATATTCACCATCTGAATTAGCCCAAGTCTACTCAACTAGAGAATGGAGAATATTAATGGTCCTTATGATCTGTACGTTTGCCTGTCTAGTTTCCCAAATACAGCCAGGAATTGTGGACAAAAACAAAATAAATCTCTAGTTTTGGAGTCTATGGGGCTAAAATGTCATGAAATGGTGGTACGTGGGTCAAATGCTGAATAAATAGTGTGCCCTGGCTTCAAAAAGGTTGAAGAAAAAACAGATATAGAGTAACTGTCGGTGATACAAGGGAGAAACATTATGGAAGCATGAACTGGACAGTTTGTTTGCTGGCAGTCCAGGTTGTGCAGAGAGTAACACCTGGGGCTGATTGGAGGCAGCCTTTTATCCTCCTGCAGCACTGGCTGTTGACCAATCAGCTGTCCCAGCTGGCTCCCAGTCACCGCCTACTTCCCCAATCATTCCATTCCACACTGTCCTGTCACTCCCCCCACTCACACACCTGTCACCCATCACCAGTGTTGTAGTGGGACTTTTAGAAGTGTGTGTGTGTGTGTGTGTGTGTGTGTGTGTGTGTGTGTGTGTGTGTGTGCGTGTGCGTGTGCGTGTGCGTGTGTGTGTGTGGGGGGGGGGGGTCGCCTCTTAAAGTGGTATTCCACCCATTATCATTTTTTTTTTCATTTGGTTCCATTTGTACACTCTCAGAAAAAAGGAAACTCATTAACATGGTGAAACACATCTTGATGTCCTCAAGATGTATTTCACCATGCTAATGATTTTTTTTTCAGACCTCCATTTCTAGGAAACAGAGAATGGGGGAACTTTTTTTTTACCATGTCCACACAACATCTCTAAGGTATATATATTATTGTAAAATATTGAAAATGAGTGAAATTCAGCTTTAAGACACATGCATGCACACTTGCACTTGCGTGCACCTGCGCAACAGACAGACACGCTATTAAAACAAGTATAGCGTATTGAGAAAGATTGTTTACAATGCCTTATTGTATCCATGAAAGTAAATGACAAGACAAAAAACATACGGTTTGGCCTGCTTTTGCCCCAAAAATATTTTAGATGTGAGAAGTGAGGGGATGCCGCCCCCCCGCGTCCCCCCTCCACTACACCGCTGCCCATCACTCACATCACACCATCTGTAACCTAATCCTAAGTGTGTGTGTGTGTGTGTGTGTGTGTCATTGGCGTGCACGCTGACCTTGTATTACATCACATTACACTAGTATCAACTGTCTTAAATGTCTTTTTGTGTTGTTGTTGTTGTTTTAGAACTGGATTGGAAATCACAAGAGGGCACTAAAAACCTGACTCAACCAAAGTGCCCCCCAAGCAGGACTGTAGTGGAGGGGGGACTTCTCTCACATCTAAAATATTTTTAGGGCAAAAGTAGGCCTATGTTTTATGTCTTGTCATTTACTTTTATGTAGGCATTGTTGTTAACAATCTTTCTCAATATGCTATCGTGTCTGTGTGTGTTGCGCAGGTGCACATAAATGTGCATGCACATATATGTTGTTGTGAGAGATGTTGTGTGGACATGGTAAAAAAAAAAAGTTCCCCCATTATGTTTCCTAGAAATGGAGGTCTGAAAAAAATCATTAGCATGGTGAAATACATCTTGATCACATCATCAAGATGTGTTTCACCATGTTAGTGGTGACAAATGGAACCAAATGGACCCTAGCGGGTCCATTTGGGTCTATTTAGGGTCAAAAACTGCACCATTCTATTTAAGGTCAAAAACGGCACAAAAATAGCTGAAAATCACTTTTATATTTCTCTGTTTACTAAGTTCTTATATGGATTTTGAAGTTCCATCTGTTATTTTCTTAATCCTTGAAGTGTGTAGTTTTAGATTCTGCCAGATACTTGGCAAGAAAATGTACCATGGGGTTCATTTTTAACCAGTTCTACACATACCCCACCAAAATATGCAAATCAAAGAGACAAGAGAAAACAGCATAACCATTGACACATTTTGACTCTATTTTGAGTTAAAAACTGCACAAAACAGCTGAAGATGTTCGGATCACATCTATATTTCTGTATTTACTTACTTACTTAGGTGGATTTTGGTGTTCCAACACTTATTTTCTTAATCCTTGAAGGTGTATAGACACAGTGCAGCATACTAACGTCATGTCCAGGGGGTGTACTTGTATGTCAAGCTGCCTCATGCTACAAAAACAGGAGATGGGCTCCTATATGGAACGAATCGAACGATTATGATATATGGGACTCCATGTATGGGACTCAACCAGGGGTGGATTGGCACATATTTTAACCAGCTGGTTAACCAGATGTAACTCTTTGAGAGCGTAAAAATGAAACCAAATGGACCCTTGCGGGTCCATTTGGTTTCATTTTTACACCCTCAAGAGTTAAAATATCCATCATGTGAATTAGCCCAACTTATAGTCTACACAACTAGAGAATGTAGAAGATTAATAGTCATCTTGATCTGTATGTTAAGTAAGTGCATTTTGTATGTTAAATAAGTTCTGTATGTTAAATATTCTAGTGCATTTTGGATCTTGTCCAGGCCACTAGGTGGCGCAGGCCACCAGGAAAACTCCCTGCACTCCAGATGGCCAATCCGCCCCTGGACTCAACGTCTCAGCCGGACCTCATGACATCATGGCCTGGCAAGGCTACTTACTTACTATACACACACAGAATAGCGGTCTCATACAGCTATAGATACAGTACATTGGTCTTTAGATGTACTACAGTAGTAGATTGCTCTGGTTTTGCCAATGACCAGCCAACAAAAAAAAAACAAGGTGACCGAGCCTTAATAGTAGCTCTGGTCCAGAGCTCCACTGCTTCTGAGTCTGACTTGCATTGGAGCTCTGTTGGTCTCCGTGCATTCGGCCATTACTGCACCCGACCAGCCTCTCTTCTCTAGTGGATATATAAAGAACGTTTTACCTACTCACCAAAATAAACACGTCTTGTGTCATTAGAAAGCCTACTTACCTTAGTGGTCGCACTCTTAGCCCCCCACCACACGGATAAATTGGACTTTTTGGCCAGAACGCGATCGTTTTTCACCGGAAAAACAACCAGGATTTGCGCCCTCTACCGATATTGCCAATAGAAAAGTTCCATAGAAAATATTTTTCCTTCAGTGAAAAACGATCTTTTCAGCTGTTTTGTGCAGTTTTTAACCCAAAATAGAGTCAAAATGCGTTTGAATCTTTATAATACCACTTTTTCTGAATTCCCCAGGCCCACATTGTATGGAAACACGTGTTCATTTGTCTCTGTAGGTTGTTAAGAGTCAATAGTTATGCTGTTTTCTCTTGTCTCCTCATTTGCATATTTAGGTGGGGTATGTGAATATTTTAACTCTTTGAGAGCGTAAAAATGAAACCAAATGGACCCTTGCGGGTCCATTTGGTTTCATGTTTACACTCTCAAGAGTTAAAATATTCATCATCTGAATTAGCCCCAAGTCTACACAACTAGAGATTGTAGAAGATTAATGGTCATTTTGATCTTTATGCTTGACTGTTTTGTTGGACAAAAACAGAAGAAGCTGGGCCGTTTATTTTTGGGGTCTGTGTGGGGCTAAAATGTCCTCAAATGGTGGTCCGTGGCTCGAATTCTGAATAGATAGTGGGCCCTGGTATCAACAAGGTTGAAAACCACTGATCTAGACTAATAGAGTGGAGGTGAGATGGAGCTAGATTATGTGATTGTACACACAGAATCTATTACCTTTAAACATAATTATAAACATGAACTTTGGTTCAAGTTTGTCATTTACAATGATCCGATATACTGTACAAGGTCACAGTGCCGTCATTTTGTGTCGCACTTGTACGTCTGCTATGGTTGTATTTTCATTGTCATGGAAGTGTTTCAGAACTGCAGAGATGTGTAGAATGGGCATGTCTCAATAAACAGCAGATCAACATATCCAACAGGTTTTTATTCCTATATTCACAATATATACATGAAGAAATTAACAGGAACCAGCCTCACAAAGCTGTAAACAAAAAAAAAAGGTAAGACCACTTTCGTTGAGTTGTTTTGTGCAGTTACTTTGCCATTCTAGTTTTTAGTGCTGGATTCTAGTTTCTGTCGCTAGACTCTAGTTTCTGGAGCTAGATTGTAGATTCTGACACTAGATTCTAGTTTCTGACACTATATTTTGGTTTCTGACGCCAGATTCTAGTTTCTCACTCCAGATTCTAGTTTCTCACTCCAGATTCTAGTTTCTGACTCCAGATTCTAGTTTTTGGCTCCAGATTCTAGTTGCTGACTCTAGATTCTAGTTTCTGGCGCCAGATTCTAGTTGCTGACGCTAGATTCTAGTTTCTGACGTCAGAAACTACAATATGGCGCCAGATTCTAGTTTCTGACTCTAGATTCTAGTTTCTGACTCTAGATTCTAGTTTCTGACTCTAGATTCTAGTTTATGACACCAGATTTTAGTTTGACACCAGATTCTAGTTTATCACTCTAGAATCTAGAGCTAGATTCTAGTTTCTGACGCCAGATTCTAGTTTCTGACGCCAGATTCTAGTTTCTGACACCAAATTCTAGTTTCTGACACTAGATTCTAGTTTTTCTGAAAACTCTTGGTCTGTGTCACCGATACGCAACATATTTCATGCCAAGAATTATCTACATTTGGCTGCGGAGGACACCCTTATGAAAACATGTTGTTCTAGGCCCCCACCCCCCCCAGAATCAGAGATATGAGTTAACAATGTCTGCTCTGAAAGATTTGCGTGTCATTCCCCCCCCCCCGCCGGTCTATAACATGGCTATGGCTGACCTCGCCATATCCTGTACCAGCCTGGACAACAAGACAGTACGGGGAGAAGTGACAGACCTGGTAAAGCTGATGGGTGGCAGGGTCTATCTTGACCTCAGTGTGTGTGTCACTCACCTGATAGCCGGGGAGGTTGGCAGCAAGAAGTACTTGTTTAAGGAAGTACTTCTTGCTGCCAACCTCCCCGGCTATCAGGTCCAGGCTGGTACAGGATATGGCGAGGTCAGCCATAGCCATGTTATAGACCCCCCCCCCCCCCCCCCCCCCCCCCAAAAAAAAAAAAAAAACAGATCTACAAGCCCACTCGGTGGCGCGCTGTGAGCTTGTAGATCTGATATATTTTTTTTTTTAAATAGGTACAGTACTTTACAGTACAGAACGTGTGACGCGGATGGCGGCAGGCAGCATCTTCAGGGACATGTTGTGGTTGAGGACGCTGGCGCAGGGGAACAGCGTCTCCGTGAAGGTCTGCTGGAAGGTGTGCAGGACCTTCCCGGCGTCCTCTTCGTCCACGTCGGAGAAAGACAGCGTCCCTCCGCTCCAGTCCAGCCGGATCCGGACCCTCCGGGGTCTGCGGCGCGTTCCCAAGTCCACGTTTTCTTCTAGGGGAGAGGGGAAAAAAAACAAAGAAAAAAAGATATGCCAATGTCTTGCAATTCTTAAAAGGTAGGGGAAGTGATTTCACTTTTGTCAGATATGACCCCCCCAAAAGAATTCTTCTGTTAAAATGCTCTATTATAAGGTGTGCAGACCATATATGGAATTTCCACCTCCCCCACGTTAGCAGAAAATGTAAGGTCTATTCATTAACTTGTTCATGTCAGAAAGACTGACTGACGTTATCAGGCTGCATTGATGTGTATGATTGAACTTTTTCGTTATCTATAGTTTGAAATTGCTTTAAAATGTTGAACTTGTGGTGAAACAACATCAAGTTGTGTTTGTGTTGTGTTTGTTAATGATTTTTCTTTTAGGACCTTTTTTTTTTTCAAATGGACCCGTTCCATTTGTACGCCCTCAGAAAAAAAATGTGGATAGATGTGGGTAGAATTCCCCTTTAAAATGTTCTAGTATAATAAAAGCACAGTCGTTTTTGTGGGGAAAAGACGCAACAAATCAAATCGGATCGCAGCATAATTAAAGCATCGCAATATAAATCGACACATGAGCCGAAGATATCATTGTTGTATCGTTGTATCGTGAGGTTAAAGAGGGGGTGCCGTGATTTTTGTATTTTTTTCCAATTTTGTACATGTTTACGAGGTGACAGTATGTAAATAGACCCCTTGGTGTGTTTTTTATGTGCAATGATGTCTTCCCTTTGTATTTAGGGTTTCTTCCTGGGGGCTGAACCTTTCCAGTCAAACATGCCAATGAAAAAAAACTTCAATATAGTGACATGATGTGCTCAGCCCCTCCCCTAACTCCTCCCCCTTTATCATGCAACTAAAGCTGTGGGTGTGGCTTCAGTTCAGGTGGATCTCCACCCATCACCACCCACCAGGCAAACCAGGCATACTTAATGAACTGGTAGGGTGGAATCATAAAAATGACAGTTTAACAAATACTGTACACTTTTTTGGGAAAAAAAATATTACTTTTTATATAACATTAATGCCTGATGATCATGTTTTAGGGTAGAAAAAATTCATGGCACTCCATCTTTAAGTGTATCGTTATTCGTCCCACCCCTGTTTTCCTCCCGGCCGCCGTCGTTCCCGCGGCAGTGCACGGCGCAGAACCTCTTGTCGCTCTTCAGCAGCCAGCACTCTCCGCCCGCGTCCCCTTTCCTCCGGTACGACTCGGCCACGACGCCCACCGACCAGCCGGGATGCTCCCCCACCTCCACGGCCCAGCTGTGGACCCCCGACCGGGGGAGGCCCTCGGAGCCCAGCACCATTTCGGACCAGTCGAACCTACAGGGTGTAGGAAAAAAACAAAAAACAAACAATGTGTCTTCAATGCATGGGGAGGCAGCTTGGCCTCCTCATTCACTGAAGGAAGCATGAGGCATGAAATCTTGACAAGCCAAAACTATTCTTAGGCAATGTGTTTTAGTTTAGTTCATTCAACATTCAGTCTGATCACAGGTTTAAAAAGACAGGTGTCATTAAAAACACTGAATTATTGCTGCTGATTACGTGTATAAAAAATATCAAATCTAGAAATCTAAAATACACATAGTCCATCTAAAAACCATTGTCATTTAAAAGTCCACACATATATGGGATTGGGGATTTTCTGCATCTCTCAGTTCTGCATGATGGAGTGCTGAGGTCGTCTCCAGTTCTTGTTTGACGTCCTATACACTGTGTTCCAAATTATTATGCAAATCATGTTTTTGTTTGATTTTCCAAAGTATTTGATGCAAATGATGATCAGCATAATTTTCAAGTCATTAACTGTCAATTTTTATTTCAAATGATATTGAACAAACCTCCTAATTAAAACAGAATTTAGAAAATAAATAAAAAACTTTGGAACACTCTGTTCCAAATTATTATGCACTACATAGTTTCAATACATTTTTTAGTTTGTAAAGAACTGAAAATAGTAATTTGTTGAATTCATAGCAATAATGAGGTCATAGGTTCAGAAAAAAAAAAAGTTATTTCAATCCAAAACATCTTAACAGGTCAAGTTACATGTTAACATAGGGCCCCTTGTTTGATAGCAGCTTCACAATTCTATCGTCCATAACTTGGGAGATTATGGAGAGTTTCTGCTTGAATGTCTTTGCAGGATGTCAGAACAGCCTCCCAGAGTTGCTGTTTGGATGTCAACTGCCTCCCACCCTCGTAGATCTTCCACTTGAGGATGCTCCAGACATTATCAATACGATTGAGGTCAGGGGAGGATGGGGCCACGCCGTGAGTTTTTCCCCTTTCATGCCCATATCAGCCAATGAAGCTGAGGTATTCCTTGCAGCATGAGATGGTGCATTGTCGTGCACTAATTGCAAAAAAAAAAGCAGACTCAGCTGATTTTGTGACTTCAATATATCCTGAATAACAGATAAAAAAGTTGCCTGGAATTGTCTGAGGGGAAAGGTTTGAAAATGGCATTTACAGTATGTCCACCATTGACATCCCATTTAAGGCAAATATTTTCTAAATTTCATTATGCTTTAAGTAGCAAGTGGCATATCAAACTATGGAGTTTTCATGATGCTGAATCTATTCCAAGCATTACTTTTGCACAAAAAAAATCTTCCTTGGGCTTGACAAATATGATGAGGTCAGCACATTTGGGCAAGTTGTTATGGCGATATTTCACCCAATGAGTGATTTTGGGCAAAACTAATGCCAAGAATAGATTCAGCACCATGAAAACTCTCTAGTCTGATATGTCACTCGCTACTTGTCACTTGCATACGATAGAACAATGAAATTTAGAAAATATTTGCCTTCAATAGAATGTCAATGGTGGACTTACTGTAAAGGCCATTTTCAAAGCTTTCCCCTCAGACAATTCCAGGCAACTTTTTATCTGTTATTCAGGATATATTGAAGAAAGAAAATCAGCTGAGTTTGATTTTTTTTTTGCAATTAGTTCTAGGTCAAATGTCATAATTTCGAGCGAGTTGAGCGGGCAGACAGACACACAGGACTACAAACCTCTCGGTGTTGTCGGGGAGCTGCTGGCTCTTCATGACGTCCAGCCTGGCCGCGGTGAGGTCGTCCGACAGGGTGAACTCTGGGTAGGCGGTGTTGGGGTCCAGGGTGACGGGGGTGTAGGACACCAGGCTCCTCATCCTGTCCCACACGCTGAAGGACAGGTTGGACAGGTGGCGCGCCTCGTCCATCAGAAGCCCCGAGGCGGCCCGGGACGGCTCCACCCAGGACTGGAGAGTAAAAATTATATTAATAAAAGGATCCCTGGCTAATAAGGCAAATATGCCTTAAAACACCATACTTGCCTTCTATAACTAAAATATGCAGATAAAAAACGCCTTAAATACTTTATTCATTTCACAAATAGAGAATCTTTCACTCAATAGGAGGTGCTCCGGTCGCAGGATGATGATGTCACATGAGCATGTTCATCCATATTTTCCATAGAGCTAGACCACACGTGACATCATCATCCTGCGACAGGAGCAGTTTCTGTTGAGTGAAATATTCTCTATTTATGAAAGAAATAAGATGCCATTGGTGTTTTTATTTGTTTATTTTAGTTGTATAGGGAAAGTATAACGTTTTAAGCGATGTTTATCTTATTAGTCAGGGATCCTTTTAAAACCCTTTTTGTATTGAACACGCTTTGGGTGTTCAACACATTGTGTTACACTTTAGCTATTGAAAAATATCAGATCTACAAGCTCATATCACGCCACCGAGTGGCGCGATATGCGCTTGTAGATCTGTTTTTTTATGTGAAAATGATGCACAAATCTAAGAATATATTCTATTTGACACTTGATTGTAGTTTCTGACACTCTAGTTTCTGTTTCTGATGCTAGTTTCTGACAGATTCTATTTTTTTATGTAAAATCTAAGTTCCTGTGTCAGTGATGCTCAACATATTTCATGCCAAGGACCCCCAGAATTATCTATATTTGGCTGCGGACCCCCCATCTGAAAACGTGTTGTTCCCCCAGAAGCAACGATTTTAGTTTTTATTTTCTACCGAAAGTATATATTCATACATTTTCACAATTTCACAATCTTTCAAAAATATCAGAGCTACAAGCTCACAGTGCGCTGTGAGCTAGCTGTGAGGCGACAGCACTAACCACTGTGCCACCGTGCCCCTTAAAATGCAGAATAAATATAGTGGGCCCTGGTATGAGAATGGTAGAAAACCCACTGCTGTAGCGCATTCTAGTGCATTTTGGAAGTGTCACTAGTGCATTTTGGATTTTGACAGTTGGTCAACACTTGCGCGCGCACACACACACACACACACACACACACACACACACACACACACACACACACACACACACACACACACACACACACACACACACACACACACACACACACACACACACACACACACACACACACACACACACACACACGGGCAGGCCTGGCCAACCTGTGGCTCTTGAGCCTCATGCGGCTCTTTGGCTGGTTTCATGTGGCTCTTAAGGGCCTTTCACATGACAAGTGTCAAAATTGCTGGGCCTGGCACAGCCATTCA
>CM076968.1:1055515-1078015 GCA_039105355.1 Benthosema pterotum
TAATTTATTATATTAATGAATTAGCATAAATAAATAAGAATATATATAAAAAAAAAAAGATATATCATGGTAGTACAAACTAGTATTAAGTTTGAAAACAGTTTTTTCAATACTACTGCTACTAACTAACTACAGTTGTGGCACCACTAAACCAACAGCATTTCATCATTGAAAACAGACCTTTAGCTTTATGCATGCCGTGTGTCTGTTGCAACTTGCAACAACGACTGATGTTTTCTTATTGACGCTTATGCACAGGGTTCCTACAGGTTTCTTAAAGTAAAATTTAAGTCTTTTTTAAGACCTTTTTAAGTCCATTTATATAAAACGTAAATCCCAGGGCGGATGTAACATTTCCCAATTGGAGGGGCAGGAGAAAATGGTATGGGTGCGGCTTCATCACCCGTGGCGCGAAGCATTTTCAGTTACAGGACTTTTATTAGTCAAGTAAAGCATGTTGTTGTTGTTGAAGTCGCAACAGACACGCAGCATGCATAAAGCTAAAGGTCTGACTCAGAGAGTTTTCTGTTCTCTCGGTGCGTAATCGAGAAATCAGTTACCTGATGATTGATACGTTTACGCCGCCGTTTTCTGGCTACGTCATTTAAACCAAACAAGCGGTTGACAAATGTCAATTTTAGGAGCATAGTGAAACTGCGCAAAATTTAAGACCTAGATATAAAAACTCAAGAATTTTTAAGTCTTTTTAAGGTATTATTTTCAAATTCGTAAATTCAATGCTTTTAAGACTTTTTAAGATCCCGCGGGAACCCTGTATGCAGCACCCTGCCATGAGCCAGCCACAACCGGCCTGCCAATCGACTGGTTGCGCATTGGACTGGCCGGTGGGAGCCCCGGGTTTGATCCCCGCTTCCGCGCAATACTACAATCTGAGGAAGTCGGCAGGATTTGGCGCGCAGGTGTTATCCCACAATATACCCGCGTACGTCCTTGCGGGTCCACATGAGGGACATCGTGTACGGCGGTCCGCGGTGTGAAGTGTGAAGCGCGAGGACGCGCTCCAAAAGATCAAGGGGGTGAATGTAGCACCCAGCCATGAGCCAGCCACAACAGCCCTGCCAATCGGGCTCAGCCCTATTGGCGCGACTTGGATTGGACCTTGCATTGGACCTTGCGTTGGACTGGCGAGTGGGAGTCCCAAGTTTGATCCCTGCTTCCGCGCAATACTACACTGACTTCACTAATAGAAGTCCTGTAATTGAAAATGTCGGCAAACGTTACAGTCAGTGGCGTTTCTAAGCCCTAGGCAAAATCTCCTATAAAGGATAAGTATAATGTATTTATCCATTTTAGGCTTATTAGCCTGGTGTCCTCCCCTCATGGTCGCCCCGCTCCCCTCATGGCGCCCTAGGCAACTGCCTAGTCTGCTTAATGGCAAAAAATGCCCCTGGTTACATTCGGGCCTAGTATAACTCCCGCACCCTCTACCGCACATTATGTTAAACTCAACGCCCAGGGGCCAAATCAGGCCCGTGAATGAATTATCTTCGGCCCGCGGGATGATATTGAATTAGTATTAGAACTGGCCCTCTGGTATATCGCACACATCATGATAAGAAATTAATGCAACTAATTGTTTTACTTCCTCAACTGAGTCTCATTTACTCTCTCACTTAACTATGAAAGCAGCACTTGGTGAGGATCGTAGAAGAAAAAAAAAAAAACCTGAAAAATAACAGGTGTTCACGTCTCATAGCGCGCCACAGAGTGGGGCGCTATGAGACGTGAACACCTGCTATTTTTCATTCATTCAACAGTCTTTAATGCAGGCAGTTTCGTCTTTACAATTATCTTGCCATTAAGAGAAATTGATTTTTTAAGGGAAATTACTTTTTAGCTGTTTGACAGGGACGTCATTGTAAACCGGTGTTGAAACACAGACCGGTATCTCTGGCCCTCGACTTGTACCAATTTCTCTATTTTGGCCCACTCTGTGTTTGGATGGATTTCAGAAACAATGTCACAGTCAAACATGCAGATCAAAATGACCATTAATCTTCCACATTCTCTAGTTGCGTAGAATTGGACTAATTCAGATGAATATCATGAATATTTTCACTCTTGAGAGTGTAAACATGAAACCAAATGGACCCGCAAGGGTCCATTTGGTTTCATGTTTACACTCTCAAAGAGTTAAATCTGGTTAAAAACAACTTTTGATCTAGTTAACCAAATTTTGATCCGGTTAACCAACTCGCAGTGTCGACACAGTTTTGATTTAGAAAAACACTCGCGTGCTACACAAGCGACTCGACTTGTACCAATTTTTACTAGTTCGGCCCACTCTGTATTTGGGGTTTGACACCCCTGAATCTACCGTGAGCTTCTCCCTGGGAGTCCTCAGGGCCTCCTCCAGCCTGTCTCTGCAGTGGGCCGAAGCCTCGTCCAGGGGCCAGAACCTGTGTCCGCCGTGTCTGTCCGAGTCGCGGCACACCAGGCACGCCAGCTGCTGGTCGTCGCGGCAGAAGAGGCGGAGCCTCTCGCCGTGCGCGGCGCAGCGCGGCGGCGCCTCCTCCTCCTCCTTCTCCTCCAACCTTGCCGCCGCCTCCTCCTTCGCCTTGGCCTTGGCCGCCGTCTCCTCCTCCTCCGCTTCGCTCTGGCGTTTCTCCTTCAGGTAGGATTGGAACGACATTTCGGTTATACCCGGTGTGTAATTACAGTACACACTAGGGCTGGGACGATATTGGTACCTCACGATATGATATAGGTGGCGATATTAGGCCTTCGATAATGAAAATATCCTGATATTTGATATATTGCGATATTTGCAATATATCAGTATGTTGCATGAAATTCATCAATGATATATCATGATACTGTAACTGCAGCTGAAGAACAAAAACAATAAAAAACTAAAAGACAAAAATCAGAACTTACTAATGTATATCCTCAGGTATTTATCTTAGCTTTTATTTGTCTCAACTGATTTTCATACTGGGCTTTTTTGTGTTTGTTTTTTGGGACTGAAGCAGCTATAGAAGTCAGTTAACATTTTAGTTCTGCGACCCGTTTTTCCTCCCGGAATTATCACTCAGCAAATATCACGATATTTGCTAAGGAATATACGATATATATTGCGGGAGGAAGTATACAATATTATCACGATAACGATATTTCAGCACATTCCGTCTTTAGTTTAAATATTATGGCACTTTAACTACTGTGTGGAGGAAAAAAGCTGTTTATAACAGACTGAAAGACAAGGGCAAGTAACCTACATTTACTGAATGGAAATGTTTTGTACATTGTTTTTTTTTTTTTTTTTAGATTCTCCCTGTTCGTGATGCTTGCTTTAATTACAGACAGTACATGTGTCAACTTTTATTTTTGTGAACTGACAAAGAAACATGGATACTGTTCATTTAAACAGTGGATGGATTATGTAAAATGTTTGAGAAGGGAATCGTGATGCTGTTTAATTCACAACTACTAATTCACAACTCATTATTTACATCACAAGTTATGGGATCTCTATCTCGCGCCTCTGCTGGAACATTCCACCATAGCAGTTCCTGTTTACACTGAGCAGTGTTGGGACATGTGTACTACGTAATTTAATATATTACATAATACATTACCAAAATGCAGTAACTTGTAATATAAATATATTACCCAACAAAAATGATTTAATGTATTAAACTTTTATTTCTGCATTACTGCGCTACTTTCAATATTACTTTCTGTCAATCTGTCTCGTTGCAAGTGTTCTTGCGAAATTATCTTGACAATTGCAGAAGTTAAATAATTACTTATTTTCGATGATTTGTCATCAAAATATTTATTGGCTTCCATGAATTCAAGGACTACATTTAACTCCTGTGTTAACTGTCCATAGCTGAGTAGGATGAGGTAGGTCAGGTCTACACCAGGACTGTTTTCAGGAGTGACGTTTTTTCGTTTTTTTGAAGTTGATTTCATATGGATTGGCCAGATTTTTCCGTTTTGTCCCGAATATAAGACGACTCAGTTATAAGACGACCCCCATTTTTCAAGACCTATTTGCAGAAAAAAAGAACATTGAATGTCAAATAGTATAGCCCCTGAATATAAGACGACTCCATTTATTGGGATATTTCCTTAGGGAAAAAAATGTAGTCTTATATTCAGGCCAATAGGGTAATATGTAATAGTAATATTAATATATTACACTTGCTCAGACAGTAATATTGTAATATAATATATCGCTTTAAAATGAAGGTAATAATTAATAAGTAATTATATTAACAAGGTAAAGTAATATTCCCAACACTGACACTGAGCATGTGCAAACCTCCCGGCACCAGCCTACGCCACGCCCCCGTGCACTATCCTCTTTATTTATCATAGGGTAAAACCAGGAACTGGGGGTATTTTGGTAACAGTAAACTGGGATTTTTTTTTTACATTTTGAAAAGCGTAAACCTTTACCTGCAGGTATTTCTCACAGACGTTCCTCAGGACCAGGTTGCTGGGCAGCGGGTGTTTCGCCGACGACTTCTTGGTCCTCTTCTTGCAGACGGGACAGTCCTGCAAGCCGCGTTCCTTCCACCAGCCCTGCAGGCAGCCGCGGCAGAAGCTGTGGCTGCAGGCCAGCACCACGGGGTCCTGGAGAACAAAAAGGACCGCGACAGGTCAAAACAACAACGGCGAAACAAAAACTTAACCCTTAGTGTACTGAACGCATTTTGGTGTTCTAACCATTATGCTTTACCTCTTGAAAAATAGCAGATCTACAAGCTCGTAGCTCGCCACCGAGTGGCGCGCTACGAGCTTGTAGGTCTGCTATTTTTGAAAAAAAATCATGAAAATGTGGCAGAAATCGTTGAATATATTATTTCAGAATCAAACATTTGAGCTCAAATCTTTGCTTCTGGGGTGATCCCTAGAAGTTTATTTTTTTTAGATGGGGGTCCACAGCCAAATATACATAATTCTGGTGGTCCTATGAAATATGTTGAGCATCACTGACACAGGAGCATGGATTTTTCAGGAAAAGACAAGAATCTAGCGTCAGAAACCAGAATTTAGTGCCACAAACTAGAATCTGGCGCCATCTAGTGTCAGAAACTAGAATCTAGTCAGGACACTATGGGTTGAAGGGGAACTCCACCTATTTTCAACATTTTAATGTCATTCATATACGTTACAGATGTTGTGTGGACATGACAACAAAAAAGTTCCCCCAATTCTGTAGTTCCTAAAAATGGAGGTCTGGGAAAAAAAAAAAACATTAACATGGTGAAATACATCTGATGACATCATCAAGATGTATGTCACCATGTTAATGATTTTTTCTTTCAGACCCCTTTTTTTTCCTGAGAGGGTACAAATGTGAACCAAATGGACCCAAATTGTGGTAACATCTTGTGCGCCGATCTACAATGTCCGACCGGAAACACAGAAACAAATCGCTGACGTTGGCTACCCACAACAAAAAAAAAAGTTAAAAACGAAAGAGGGGGAAAAAAGTAAATAAATGAAAGTTAATGTGACAGAACCTGGAAGACGTCGCAGCACACAGGGCAGGTGATCTCCTCCTCCAGACGACTGAAAGGAGACGCCATTTCCGTCAGCTGTGCGATCTGTCTGGAATGGCTGGCTGACGGAATACCAGAAAACAACATTACTGTACTACTGTACAAATTGTTATAATAATAATTTGTTATGATAAAACAATTGACAGCTTATTCTGCATCTGTGAAACACAATTAGTTTGTGTTTCTTCGTATGGTGTGACTACACCAACATCATTGACTTGTTTGTGCAGTCATTAACCCTTTAACTGTTTAGGCACAAAGCTAGTCTTGTTCCCATTGGGCTCAATAGTAACGAAATGATTTGTAGAAAATCCTCTGTTATGAATTTGTGCAAACCAATGATATCCAAAGACAGCTTGAGGTGTCCACTTTAAGGGGAAAAATAGCCCAACTCGATAATATGTTTTCTTTTTTTTATATATAAATTGTACAAAAGGGCCCCGTTGTTCACACTGGCATTTCCTCCAGGACTAGTTATGAAATAATCAGGTTTAAAGTTTTATCTTTCATATAACTTTTTTCTGCTTCAAGTAGATACCCATATGCCTATACCATTTTAAAGATCAGGTGGTTGGCTATAATTAAAAATAAAATCAAAAAAACTTTCTGACATGTTCCAGTGTGGAGATGGCGCCATCTAAAGGTAGCATGCATGAAAAAGCTGACCTATCCATCATCTGGGATCGTTTGCTTTTGGCTGAACAGAAACACGAACCCACCTCACCCCTGCCCACTTTGACAGTCTGGGTTGGCTTAGGGTTGAGGACAGAGTTCAACATCTCGCAATGGGTCTGGTCCACAAGATTCGATACTCTACCAAAATACCCTTGTACCTGTCCAAATACTTCCTAAATGTCAATGAGGTTCACTCCCACAACACCAGAGGGAGTGCCACTAACCATGTTCAACCCAGATTTGGCACAAACAAGGGACTTAATTCCTTCCGCTCATATGCAACCAAAATGTGGAACGCCCTACCAACAGTCATTAAGACTCCTTCAAAACCGCTCTCAAGGGGCACCTACAGATGGCTGCAATTCGAAACTGGCCTCTGTAAAACAAAATTGTATATAAAATCCCTCCACCCACCCCCCCTCTCCTCTTTGTACATTTCTCTTTTCCCTTTTTTTACCTCCACTATGATTTTACCTCCATGATTTGCTGCTTCTGACTTCACCGAAGTAGTTGTTTTGTATGTATTTGAATGCCTAAATGAAATGAACAAGTTGGCCACTATTGTAAACAAGTGTATGCTTAACTAGTGTGTCCAATCAGCTCTGTCAGATTTGATGCAGTTGTACTTGAATTGTACTGTAATTCTCCAAGCTGTTATCTGTTTTGTAGCAGTATGTACTTGACTTGTACTGTCTGTAACTCTCATCTCTGTCAATAAAAAATGCATTCATTCATTCATTCATTCATTCATTCATTCATTCATGACAGTGGTTTTCAACCAGTGGTCCCCAGGCTAAATGATGGATAGTTGGTTAACAAGATGTAACTCTTTGAGAGCGTAAAAATGAAACCAAATGGACCCTTACGGGTCCATTTGGTTTCATTTTTACGCTCTCAAGAGTTAAAATATTCATCATGTGAATTAGCCCAAGTCTACACAACTAGAGGATGTAGAAGATTAATGGTCATTTAATGGTCATATCATATTCCCTTCCAGCCAAGCATCTAGCGAATTCTGGTGCATTTTGGAAGTGCCACTAGCAGGGGCGGATCTAGGCATGGGCATGGGGGGTCAATGCCCCCCTAAATGCCCAGTCTGCCCCACCAAACATGATGGCATGCAAAACAACCTAAGATATTTCAAATTAAAGTGCTTCTATTTAAAATGATGTGAAACACTACTACTGCTACTAACTAACTACAGCTGTGTCACCACTAAACCAACAGCATTTCATCATTGAAAACAGAAAACTCTCTGAGTCAGACCTTTAGCTTTACGCATGCCTGCGTGTCTGCTGCAACTTCAACAACAACTGATGTTATTATTGATGCTTTACTTGACTAATAAAAGTCCTGTAACTGAAAATGGTATGGGGGCGACACGGGCGATGCAGCCGCCCCCATACCATTTTCTCTTGCCCCTCCAACATGTTCTCTTGCCCCCCCCCCCCCCCCCCCCCCCAAATGGGACATGTTATATCCGCCCCTGGCCACTAGTGCATTTTGGATTTTGGCAGTTGGCAACACTGGAACCAGTAGAACTGGGACACCTAGACGTGACTCTCTCTCTCTCTCTTCGTAGCTGTAGCCTAGCTCTGGTCCAGAGCTCCACTGCTTCTGAGTCTGACTTGCATTGGAGCTCTGTTGGTCTCCGTGCATTCGGCCATTACTGCACCCGACCAGCCTCTCTTCTCTAGTGGATATATAAAGAACGTTTTACCTACTCACCAAAATAAACACGTCTTGTGTCATTAGAAAGCCTACTTACCTTAGTGGTCGCACTCTTAGCCCCCCACCACACGGATAAATTGGACTTTTTGGCCAGAACGCGATCGTTTTTCACCGGAAAAACAACCAGGATTTGCGCCCTCTACCGATATTGCCAATAGAAAAGTTCCATAGGAAATATTTTTCCTTCAGTGAAAACGATCGCGTGCTGGCCAAAAGGTCCAATTTATCCGTGTGGTGGGGGGCTAAGAGTGCGACCACTAAGGTAAGTAGGCTTTCTAATGACACAAGACGTGTTTATTTTGGTGAGTAGGTAAAACGTTCTTTATATATCCACTAGAGAAGAGAGGCTGGTCGGGTGCAGTAATGGCCGAATGCACGGAGACCAACAGAGCTCCAATGCAAGTCAGACTCAGATGCAGTGGAGCTCTGGACCAGAGCTAGCTGTAGCCCAGCATTATCAGCGAGATGACTAGAGATCTACTAACATTCACTTTACTATTCAATTCCAGTAGTTTCTTACCTTCTTAACAGCAGCAGGCACCGTTAACAGTGGTGGACGGGTGATACTGAAGACAGCAGTGTGTTACTAAAACACTAGAAACGGTTGTTTCACAACTTGTTGTGTTCTGTCTGTGTGCGTCTTTCTCTGTGAGCTGCTGGCCACCGAGCCATCTATTAGAAGAGTTGCGACATTGAGGGGTCAGGAAACAGCCTGGTCACGTGGTTCATGTGCTCGCGCGAGCCCATAGGCTCCAATGCATTCAGTAACTTCCGTCTGTCACTATTCAGGTCACTATCCAGCAGAAGTCTATGTAGAAGGACTGGCCCCGTGAAGTGAACGGAGTTGGCGTAACTCTGTCTATTTTCCAGGCTGGCCATAGGAAAGCTAGAACGTCTCTCCCGCGCTGCTGGCCAATGGGGAGTGACGTCGTTACGCAGCGGCCATCTTGTGAGAGGATAGCATAACATTGTGTCTATGAGCATAAATAGCCTACTTATAAATACTTATAAATGACGATAACTCGCTTATTTTTCAACCGATTTTCAAACGGATTGGTTTGTTGTAAACGTCAGAGACGTCCGCATAATATGAGCCGTTATATGATGTTTCTGGAAAAGTAATACAATTTAGCAAAAAGCATAGCCACGTTGATTACGTTCGTAATAGTGCAATCCGTTTGTAAATCCGTCAAGTTTTGAGCGAGTTCTAGCTGTTTTTGTTTGGGCTGCCATAGAGCATACTGTATTGAGTCCTCTCACAAGATGGCCGCCGTGAACGACGTCTATGCGTCAGAGGCTCCGCCTCAAGACATCTAGCTTTCTTATATATATATATATATATCTATGGCGTTAATGGTGTACTAGTAAGTAGAGGAATTGCGACATTGAGGGGCCAGATACTGCAGCGCTCGGAGTTGCCGTTCATGCAGCCTGCACAGGGACAAACGAGGACGACGCAAATAAGACCTGTTTTAGCAAGCAGTGGTTTTCAACCTTTTTTCATACGAGGGCCCACTATTTATACAGTGTGTGTGTGTGTGTGTGTGTGTGTGTGTGTGTGTGTGTGTGTGTGTGTGTGTGTGTGTGTGTGTGTGTGTGTGTGTGTTGTGTGTGTGTGTGTGTGTGTGTGTGTGTGTGTGTGTGTGTGTGTGTGTTTCAGTTATTGGACCGCTTCCATGGCAGTGAACGGAGATGTCGTAACTCTGTCTTCCAATGAACCCGCATGAGGAGAGTTGCCAGGTTCAGGTGTAAAATGAACCCAAATGGTTCCGTAAGAGTCCATTTGGTTTCACACTCTCTTTACACTCTCAAGACTTACAGATCTATAAGGGTCCATTTCGTTACCAACTGTCCATCATTTAGCTGGGGACCACCTTGGCAACCTATTGTTGCCACGTTGGCAGCAATAGGCTCGCTGATTGGCCAGAGTTGTCACACACAACGTGGAGTAGAAAGGGGAATTCCACCCATTTTCAACAATTTATTATGAATGAATGGATGAATGAATGATTTTTTTATTAACAGAAATGAGAGTTAGACAGTACAAGTCAAGTACACACTGCTACAGAACTGATAACAGCTTGGAGAATTACGGTACAATTCAAGTACAACTACTGAACTACAGCAAATCTGAAAACTGATTGGACAGGACACACTATTTAAGAATTAAAAATACACTTGTTTAAATAGTGGCCAACTTGTTCATTTCATTAGGACCTTCAAATACGTACAAAATAATTAGCCTACTTCAGTAAAGTAGCAGCAAATCATAGAGGTAAAATCATATTGGATGTAAAAAGGGAAAAGAGAAATGTACAAAGAGGAGAGGGTGGGGCGATTATATAGACTTTTTTTTTTTTTTTTTTTTTTACAGAGGCCAGTTTCGAATTGCAGTCATCTGTAGGTGCCTTTTGAGAGCGGTTTTGAAGGAGTCAATTGATTCACATGTCTTAATGACTGCTGGTACACATTTTGGTGGCATATGAGCGGGAGGAATTAAGTATTGTTTGTGCCAAATCTGGGTAGCCTTTGCCATTAATATGCCTTACTATGCTATAATAATGGGAACTTTTTTTTTGTATCATGACCACACAACATCTCTGGAGATGTGTGCGGTCATGATAAAAAAAAAAAAAAAAGTTCCCCCATTCTGTGTTTCCTAGAAATGGTGGGCCTGCCCTGTGCTTTGTTGAGAGTGGGGTGCAGTGTAGGACATGGATTTATAAACACATTTGTTCAATGCAAAATGCTGCACTCATATTTAGGAGACTCCGGGGGAAAGGGTAGGTATGACTCCTAGTGGAGAAATAGCCCAACAGATTTTAAAAGACAATTAATTCATACCGTGATGTGTTTGGTCAGCCAAAGTGTAATCTTTCTTTCTTTCTTGCATATGTCATTGCCATGATATCTTTATACACCACTTATCTCTATTTATTCTTTATATTATTATAGTTATTGGACATGAGAGTGTGTTCTTGAAATGAGATCTATCGTTTGCTTTTGAATGCAAAATGTTATCACATAGAAATAAGGTAGATCGTAGGTGGAGTATATTTTATTGTTTTCTGCTTACATTGCTTGTTTTTTGCAGCAGTAGTAGAATCAAACAACAGTTTTGGCCGGCCTTCTTCATTGTCTCAACCAGGCCAAAGGCATGGTGGGGAATATGTTTTGCCCTCTGCCTGTGTGTGTGTGTGTGTGTGTGTGTGTGTGTGTGTGTGTGTGTGTGTGTGTGTGTGTGCGCGTGTGTGTGCGCGTGCGTGTCCATCTGTGCAGAGTGTATCTTTGGCACCCATTAGTCCAATCCCTGCCAGAATTTGCACACACACTCTCTAGATGCCAACCATGAATCTCTGCTCGCAATTTTCCACAACGGCCTGTTATAGCGCCACTGGGAGGCCGATTTTTTTTCAATTTTTGGGTCAAATACCTGTATGTGTCCCATAGCTGCCAATATTTGCACATACACTCCCTGGATGCAGAGGATGAACCTCTGCAAATGATTTTTCTATTTTCCACAACGGCCTTTCATAGGGCCATCCTTAGGCAGCGGTTGTACGGATGGAGAGCTCTACATATTCAGTGAAAATAGAAACCGCGCCAACTACCGGTTCAAGCCCAACAATGACCTGTATATCTTAGACCTCAGTCCCAGTCTCTATGCAAGCTGGCCGTTATTCAGACAGATCTGGGGAAGTCTGGACTTCCACTTGGCGGTCATGGGTGGTGGAGAATTGGAGGACTCCGTGGCAGTGTCTTCAGTGTACGTTTACTGTATGTTCATTCAAGGATCCCCATTAGACATGGCTGTTCAACAATGGGGGGTTCTAAGTGTATACCTATGTCCCTACTCCTGATGTTTAAAGATGGAGTTTAAAAGGATATTCCATTAAAAAAAAGAAAACTCTACTCATGTGAACACCCCAGACAGTTTATAAGTTACTCCTTTCTGTATTTAGATATTTGATGTTCATTTTTAGCTGTCCCGCCTCCTTCTTATGCATTATAACTTAAAACTCCATTTTAACCATGACAGATTATTCGAACACAATCTTTTTTCTGGTGACTGATATTTTCCTTCTAATACGTGAGAGGGACGTGGAATTTCATTTACAGATTTTATTTATTTTTAATTTTTAAAATATTGTTTTATTCATTTGGGTGGGTATGGGGGCGGCTACATTTTCCAAAACAATATTTTAAAAATATATGAAAACTGTAAATGAAATTCCACAGCCCTCTCACATATTAGGAGGACAATATCATTCACCAGAAAAAGATTTTCGAATAATCTGTCATGGTTAAAATGGAGTTTTAAGTCATAATGGGTTTGTATAGGAAGGGGGCAGGACAGCTAAAATGAACCTCAAATATCTAAATACTGAAAGGAGTAACTTATAAACTGTCTGGTGTGTTCACATGAGACTGAGTAGACCATAAAATGACCATTTTTTAAAAAAAAATGGAACATCCCCTTAATTGTGCCGAGCAGGGAGAAAATTACAGCAGACCAGAACGCTGAAGGTAATATTACATGCACCACTGAATCTATAACAAATATTGATGAAAACTATTTGCGAGTTACCTGACTGAACTTGTGGTTATTCTATTCATGTAATAAACCACACCTTCCATAGTTTATTCCATAGTTGCCCGCTTGCCCGGGGCAAGTAAAAAAAAAAAATGGTAGGGCAAGTGAATACTGTTACCTGGTTGCCCGATCGGGCAAGTGTGTGACTTAGTACGCTACAACACAAGATATATTTTTCTTGAAGGCAGTCATTGCACTACCTCTGTGTCCAATTCCAGGCTGGTTTGGGAAACAAAAACAAATTAACATACACATCAAAATGAGCTAATCTTCTACATTCTCTAGTTGTGTAGACCTGGGCTAATTAAGATGAATTTTAACTCTTGAGAGCGTAAAAATGAAACCAAATGGACCCGCAAGGGTCCATTTGGTTTCATTTTTACGCTCTCAGGAGTTACATCTGGTTAACCAACTTAACTGGGGACCACCTGGAACCCCCTCAAGGACCACTGGTGGTCCCCGGACCACCTGTTGAAAACCCCTGGTTGCAAAATGCAAAATGCAAAATTTACAATATATTTTTGGGGGGCAAGTGACCATGACCTGAGGGCAAGTAGAACCTGACTTGCACTTGCCTGATGGGCAAGTGCCTCGGAGACCTTAGTGCGCAGCTCTATAACGCATTAATATAATGCCTGATTGGTTAGCAACTGCAACATTGCATTATTTAATTCACACTTGCAAGGGCTGAACGTAGATTTGCAAAAAATATATATACTTTTAGCCCTTGCAGGTTGCTAGGCAACTCTTATCAATCCCACTCACACAAAACCTTGTCTTAAGTAATCTATGAATTACAGAACAAGAAACAATATAAAAAAAAAACAAAAACAATTTGAATTTGTTTCATCATATTCTAATTTATTATTCAACTTTATTGTCAAAGTGGGAGACATTTGTACAAAACATCAAGTTGCATGCATGCTTTCGTATCTAACACTTGTTACACAGGATTATAATGAATTATAATACATCATACGTTATGCTATGAGTCAAGTTGACTCATAGCAGTCAACTATTGTTACTGTTGAATTAACGACTTCTAACCTAGATAAATCCTGGAAATATATGTTAAGATGCATCTAGATCCTAGAAAGAAGCACTTTCCACACTAAAACTTAACAGTTTTTTCTGATCTGGCTGCATGAGTTTTCATGTGTGCCTTTAAATTGTCCACTCGGCTAAAGCCCTTGCCACAAATTGAACAATTAACGGGCTTCTCCCCTGTATGAACCATCATGTGTTTGTTCAGATTATTCAATTTACAAAAGCCTTTGCCACAAACACTACACGTAAAGGGTCTTTCCCCTGAATGAACCATCTCATGAATTTTTAGTTGGATCGTTCGAATAAATCCTTTCCCACACACTCCACATGTATAGGGTTTTTCCCCTGTATGAACCATTGTGTGTCTTTCCAGATCAATCTTTTTATTAAACATTTTGCCACAAAATGTACAAAGAAAGGGTTTCTCCCCTGTATGAATCATTGTGTGTCGAACCAGGTCACTGTTACCAGCAAAACTTTTGCCACAGAATGTACAAACATAGACTTTGGCTTCGCTGGGACTCGTCGTGGACGTCTCAACAGCTTCCGGGTCTCGACAGCCTTTTGTTTTCAAGTGTCCTTTTAGGTGACTCTTTTGTTTAAAGCCTTTTCCACACACCGTACAGGTAAAGGGTTTCTCGCCGGTGTGAATCATTGTGTGCACCTTCAAGCTTTGCTCACCACTGAACATTTTGCCACACTGTGAACAAGGTAAGCTTTTCCTCCTCTTAGTTTTCAGCCCGTCGCCGCCTTCGGCATCAGAATCGACGCCGCGTGATTTCAGGGAGTTTACGGCTTCTTGACCTTCCATGGTGTCGGCCCAGTCAACGGCGTCTTCGGCGTCGGATTCAGAAGAGGGGAGCTGGTCCATTCCACAGTCCTCTACGTCATCATCTTGTGAGGTACCGGTCACAGGCTCTCCGGGTTGTGCTTTCTCCTGCGCCAGACCCGAGCTCGTCTTCTGCTGTTCGCCCCCTGCAAAGGCAAGGGAGGGACAAAATTAAATGTGAAGAAATGCAGAGAATGTTTTTGGTTGCCATACTTATGCAATGAGTGAGTTATTATTATTTTTTTTGCTATATATGGTCTCTCCACCATGTCAGTAGTGTTGACACTCACACTTTCGTTTCAGCAGTGGTTCAGCCATAAACAATGTGCCACGCCCCCACTTTTTGAGACAGCTGAATAACTGCTGTACGAAAGGTGAAAGTGTGAGTGTTAACACACTACTGACATGGTGGGGAGACAATATAGAGCAGAAGATGGATATGCATATAGGTGACCTTGCACAAGACCCATTGGCCCCATTATAAGCCTATTTTGGGATAGGGGAAACAGCCATTAAGGAACACTTTTTTCTAAAACAGAAAAAAAAAATACAAATAAAGAAGAAAAAATGGTGTGGAATTCTCCTTTAAACTGACTGGATTCATACTGCATTAATGTTGCGCAGGAAGATCACTGTTAAAAAAAGGAAGTCTGAGGATTTGCCTCCGGTGCATGCGCGGTTCACTCAGCTTGGCACTGTAAATTATCCTTTAAGATGAATAATCAATTAGATAAATATGATTTGAAGTGGAGCGTGTTTCTTGCTAATGTTGCAGGCCCCTGATGTGAGGCAATGCCCAAATATCTGTCAATGGTTTTAATGTAAATACAATATGGATGATGAATGCTTCATCAATGGCTGTGTGTGCGACGCCCACCCCAAAAGGTTGACCCCCCCCCCTCATATGCATGTTATATGGTGATCTCAACAGCCTTGTATGCATATTTTAGCCTAAACATTTATCAAAAACAAAAATCAAAATGACGCAGTATTTTATTGTTATATAATGTCTGTAGGCCTACAACTAGTTTCAGGCATTAAAGCCTAATTTAAACATGATAGCTGAAAAGATCTGCGCTGTACAACACAGTAGCAATGCTGTGATTGGTGAATCAAAGGTGGTGTCACGTAACCAAGTACAAGCTCTATTCCAATCCTCAGAATCACACTGCTCGCGTCATCCCATCCCTGGAAGTATCAACTCACGGGTACAAGTTGCGAGTCTGAACTCACAAGGAAGCAAGTCTGAACTTGACAACTTGGGAGTATTGAAAAACGGCCATACACCCCTTTCATACCAGTTGGTTCGCAGCAAACAGCCACAACCTTTTTGGGTGGCGATGCCACCATAGTGCTCAACTGGCCAGGCAGGTCGCCAGACCTAAACCCTAATGAGAAACTAAGCGGTATTGTCAAGGGGAAGATGAGGGGATTCAGACACAAAAAACAAAAAGAAGAGCTAATAGAAAGCATCAAGGAAACCTGGGTTTCCCTAACTCCCGAACAAAAGTGCCACATTTCGATTGTGTCGATGTGATCCTAATTTCTTAATGTGCCATTCAGATCAAAACATTCTTGCTCTGCAAAAAAAAATGCATTGGGAAAGATTATTTTGCACTCAGTCGTCTTTGTGTCCGTCTGTGTGTGTGTGTGTGTGTGTATATGTGTGTGTGTGTCTGTGTGTGTGTGTGTGTGTGTGTGTGTGTGTGTATGTACGCACGCGCGCGCACACAACCTTCTGTCTGTTACCAGCTAATCTCTGGCACTGTGAACCTGCGTGATGCCAAACTTTGCACACATTCCCTGCCTGCCAGCAATGAACCTCTGCCAGAAATGATCCACAATGGCCTGTTATAGTGCCACAATAAAGCTGTTTTTGCAAAAGATTACCCGCACACACTTTTTATCTCTCTCACATACATACACACTTTCTAACAAAAAAGAATTATTCAAAAATACATTTGATTATCTGCTAAGAAAGGCCCGGTATCCGGCGACACCACCGGTAAATTGCTTGCCCACCGAATGTACAGAGAAAGAGGGAAAAAAAGTTTTTTTTGCGCCCATTCATTCAATATTGCACGTTCAGGAGCGTGGTGGATTTGGCGTCGAAGAAGGGCAAGACAAGAGCGGTTGTTTGGCATTACTTTGGTTTCAAACCCAATGCTGACAATTGGGGAACCCGAGAATCCTGATGAGGTTATCTGCAACTGTGTGTCGCTAAAGTTGCAGCGGCTGGGGGCAACACTTCTAATCTAAAAGGCTCACCTAATGGCAAACCACAAGACTGCAGCGACGAGACTGGGTTTTTGCTCCGGGCCTAAATCCAAGGCTGTTGCTTCACACACACACAGCCGCCAATTGAAGGATCAATGAAGGCTAAATACAAGGAGGACAGTGCGTGGTGGAGGAGATGCACTCATGCCGTGACCAAGTACATTTGCAAAGACATGGCGGCATTCAATACGGCCGGAAAGAAAGCGTTGGCCACATTTGACTGCCAGTACCAGTTGCCAACACGGAATTAATTTTCTCAAACTGCCCTGCCAACTGCCTACGAAAGGATTTGACTTGAATTGATGAAGAATGTCATCTCGAAAGTTCGTCACTACGCTCTCACCACTGACCTGTGGTCGGCTCCCAATATGGCTCCCTACACGTCTCTCACTTTTCATTACATCGACGACGAGTGGGTCCTGGAAGCCAAATGTCTACCGACCAGCTTTTTGCCCGAAGACCACACCGCTGACAACATAAAAGGAGGCTTTGACGGTGGCTCTGCAAGAATGGGGATTAAACCTGGATAAACTCTCAGGCCCACGACTGACTGTGGGGCGAACATAAAAGCTGCTGCTCGACAGCTTAACGTGCCCTGGTTGAGCTGCTTCGGGCACAACCTGAACCTTGCAAGGACCAATTCACTCAACAAGCCACAGATAAAAAAAGCTACGGATCATGCCCTGGCTGTCTGTCACAGAATCAACAGACTGTTCTCCCACAGCTAGACAGAGCTTGGAATCGACGAGCATGAGCTGGTGACGGTAAGTCGTCAGCTGGCGGTAAAAGCCTAAAACAGGGGTTTTCAACCATTGGTCCGGCTAGGTGGTCCCCATGCTAAATAATGGAAAGTTGGTAAACCAGATGTACAGGGGTTGACACTAACGGTTGCCCGATTGCCCGGGGCAAGTATAAATAATCTGCGGGCAAGTGAAGGTTGCCATTTGGCTGCCCGTTCGGGCAACAAGGTAGCTGGATTTCTTTTTTTTTTCTTTTTACAAGTAAATATTTAACAGCATATTGACAATCAAAATGTGTTATCATGATTTCAAAACAAGAGCTAACCAGGTGCTCAGATGGAGGTGGTCATCAGTGAGAAATATAGTAGAAGGTGCTCACTCGGATCAAAAATGGGAACAATCCATATAAAAAGAAGACGGTGATCCGGGCACACGGGAAGTAAAATAAAAGTACTTTATTAAATTAAAATGGCAACATAGCCAACATGTTTCGACCGCATGGCGGTCTTCATCAGATGAAGACCGCCATGCGGTCGAAACATGTTGGCTATGTTGCTGATGATATTATGATAATATTATCATGATAAAATAACGTTTCATTCCGTAGAATAGCCTTGATATGTAGCTTTTAACTGATTTAGATTGTGCCCAAATAGTTTCAATAACATGATTTAATGCGTTGTTTTTTTGTTTTTGTTTTTTTGCTCTTTTCAAAATTAGATTCCTTGATATAATTTATGACCAGGAGCATGAGAAGCTCATATTAACGATTGACAAGGCAAACTACATCTCAGTTATGATTGATGGTGCCACTGACACAGCGAACATCGAAAATGAAGTGGTTTACATCAGGTTCTTGGCTGAAGGAGGCCCCCAGGATGCATTCTTGGGCATACAAAGTGTAAACACACAGAGGGTGTAATCACACAGAGGGTGTCTTGGAGGCTGTGGAAATGTGTGAGTATTTGATACTGCTTTTGTAAAGTGCCTTGATCCTGTGAAAGTAACATTTATGCTACATGTGTGGACTATATGCAATTGTGCTTGTATTATTTAGGCATTGAAGAGGCTGGGCTAAAAGACTGGAAAGCCAGGCTGGTGGGGTTTGGCAGTGATGGGGCTGCAGTGAATCTGGGTTCCAAGTCAGGAGTGGCATCTCGCCTCAAAAAAGAAGTGGAACATTTGGTCTCCATCCATTGCATAGCCCATAGGATGGAACTGGGTGTGGTGGTGCTATTCGTGACAACCCAAAGATGGCCAACCTGCAGGAGATGCTGGTTCATTTATACGACCAGTACCACTGGTACTCCTGTGTTTGTTTGATGCATTATTTGAGTAAGTGTTGTTTATTGTTTCTGAGAATGTACCTGAGCCTGGTATGTGTGTACTCTGATCAGAACTAGCGCTGCAAACAATGACTTGCCGTCAGAGCCCTTGAGAAACCTGTGAGTAGGTTAAAATTGGCAGCAGCCCATTTCAAGAGGTCAGTCATGGATAATGAACTCCTCCAGGAGAAACGAAGGATGTCCAACACGTTGGAATAGTACATACGACATGATCTGCGCGGCTGAAAACAGCTGTTTCAGCCGTTATCTTCGAGAAGAAACTGTCCAGCATGGAGCTCAGCACAGAAGAATGGACGCCCATTGATGGAAGAGGTGAGAAGTGTTTATTGTATTCTAATAATACAAAAAATATATTTCCGTTTCCTGCGTGAATTGTAACGTTAAATAATAAACGCGCTGTATAAACCTGTCCTGTTGCGTGCCGACGTGCAGTACTAATTATTTTATTTAAAGTGGCTAAAGAAGCAACGTCAACGGACAACTATCCAACTGCGTCAGCTGTACTGCCTTTACAACACGTCCTGATCTCCCAGCTGTTAAGTTGGATGGTTATTGTGTTCTGACCAAGAGCTGTGCCGACGCACCTCCCCCCCCCAGTCAAAAACAGCTAAAAGCAAACTTAACACCCATCTTTTACACCTTTGTTGGTGAAAAAAAAAATCTACATATTCACACAGGTGTGTGGGGAGCAATTATTGCTTGAGCTCACCCAGAGATCAAACGGTTATTGAGGCACTCTATCTTCAGGTGAAAACAATTTAGTGTACTGTGTAACGCAGAAAATAATATTTGTATTTCTCACCTGTCTTACTCTTTCTCGGACCTTTCATGGGCTTTTTCTTTGTTTCTTTCGTCACTTTCTTTGTCGTTTCCTTCTTCGCTTTCACTCCGACTCCTCGACCTGCATTCACCAAAAAACAAACACGATGTGAGTAACGTTAAAATCTCAGAAAAATCAGACCCATCTGAACTGAGTGTTTTTTGCCGGGCTTGCGTAGTAATCTCGCTCACATTCAAAATGAAATTGACCTCATGGGTCAATTTGGTTCCACGTTACTTTGCTGTCATGATGTCTTACTAAACTTAGTCTTTGTATCGCCAGTAAACTCAGTTGGATTTTATCAAACAAATTTGATCAAACTAATAACTAATAACTTTGTTATCAAAGTTCAAATCCAGCATCAAATCCACAAATTGTCTATGGGAAATAATACGTAGAGGTGGTGTCAGCATTGCTGCAGAGCTTGGAAGGGTGGGGGCCCCACCCCTGTCAGTTCTGAGACAATGTGCCACATGCTGCATCAACTTTGCCTCTATGGCTGTGCTCTCTATGGCTGCGCTCATAGAAGGCATTAGCCCATCTACAAGAGCCCAAGATGCCACGTGTGCATCTTGGGCTCTTGATGACTAAATGACGGAAAATAAAGGGATTCATAAACATCAGGCTGTTGCCTGATGTTTCTGCTACATCCTACATTATTACAAAACAATCTAAAATAAAGATAATGAAGTCTATATAGGAGAGCCGCCATTGAAATTAATCCCATTTAGTGATCAGGGTTTGCGGCAGCGTAACTCTGTCTATACTCCGACTTTGCGCACACACACACACACACACACACACACACACACACACACACACACACACACACACACACACACACACACACACACACACACACACACACACCAGGGCGGATGTAACATGTCCCATTTGGGGGGGAGGGGGGGCAAGAGGGGGCAAGAGAAAATGGTATGGGTGCCGCACCATTTGCAGTTACAGGACTTTTATTAGGCAAGTAAAGCATCAATGATAACATCAGTCGTTGTTGAAGTTGCAACAGACATGCAGCATGCATAAAGCTAAAGGTCTGACTCAGAGAGTTTTCTGTTTTCGATGATGAAACGCTGTTGGTTTAGTGGTGCCAAAATTGTAGTTAGTATAGGAGCAGTAGTAGTGTTTCAAATCATTTTAAATATAAGCACTTTAATGTGAAATATCTTGGGTTATTTTGCATGCCATCGTGTTTGGTGGGGGCAGACCACCCCCCCCCAGATCCGCCCCTGACACCCACACACACACACACACCCACACACCCACACACACAGGGGCATAGCTAGCAATTCTGCCCCCCCTGTAAAGCTTTTCCTCATTTGGTTCCATTTGTACGCTCTCAGAAAAAAAGAAGCATCTAAAGAAATCCATTAACATGACGAAATACATCTTGATGATGTCATCAAGATGTATTTCACCATGTTAGTGGTTTTCTTCAGACCTCCATTTCTAGGAAACACAGAATGGGGGGGAAACGTTTTTTTTTTTTTTTTTTTTTTATGTCCACCCAGCACTTCTAAGGTATATTAATGACATATTAGAATGTTGCAAATGGGTGGAATTTCCCTCTAAAATGCTTCAATCTGGTGCACTTTGAGATCAAATATCAAGTTCAAGTTCATTTGTCATATGTATAGATACATCGAATGTTTAAATACAATGAAATTCATTTTGCTACAGAGCATCTCAGTCCTTCACGACACAAACCACATACAGAACAATAAACAGCACAACAGCAGAGACAAGAACAACACAAAGACAGCTGTTCTGTATGCAGTACAGGTCAGCTGTTCAGCAGCTTGACTGCCTGGGGGGAAGAAGCTGTTCGTCAAACGTGTGGTGCGAGATTTGATGCTACGGTAGCGCTTTTTGGATGGAAGCAGGGTTGACACTAAGGTCTCGGAGGTACTTGCCCATCGGGCAAGTGCAAGTCAGGTCCTACTTGCCCTCAGCTCATGGTCACTTGCCCCCCAAAAATATATTGTAAATGTTGCAGATGTAACTCTTGAGAACGTAAAAATGAAACCAAATGGACCCTTGCGGGTCCATTTGGTTTCATTTTTACGCTCTCAAGAGTTAAAATTTATCATCTTAATTAGCCCCAAGTCTACACAACTAGAGAATGCAGAAGATTGTAGAAGATTAATGGTCATCTGTATGTTAATTTGCCTGTTCTGTTTCCCAAATCCAGCCTGGAATTGTGGATATCTAGAAAGCAGGGAAAGACACAGAGGCAGAGTGCAATGACTGCCTTCAAGACAAATTTATCTTGTGTTGTGTTATAGTGCACTAAGTTGCACACTTGCCCGATCGGGCAACCAGGTAGCAGTCTTCACTTGCCCCACCATTTTTTTTTACTTGCCCCGGGCAAGCGGGCAAGTGTTAGTGTCAAGTTCTGTGGAAGTAATTGGAACAGAGTATGTGCAGGATGACTGGTGTCTGCAATGATGTTGTGTGCTTTTCTCTTACACCGTGTGGTGTTGATATCTCCCAGACTGGGAAGTGATGTGCTGTTACCAATGATTTTACCTGCTGTTCTTACAGTCCTCTGCAATTTCTTGGCAGTCCTGGGCGGTCGTGTTGCTGTACCACACTGTTATACAGCCCGTTAGGACACTCTCTATATTTTTTTAAATAATAATCAATAAAGATAAAACCTTATTAATGCAAGCTTTTAGTGCTCCCCTCCCCCCCTGACTTTGGGCCCTAAAATTGTCTAACTTTTCCCCACCTATCGACGCCACTGCGCGTGCATGCACGCACACACTCACACACACACACACACACACACACACACACACACACACACACACACACACAGTTGCCAACTTGGCGCATTTGTCGCTATATTTAGCGCTTTTTCAAACCCCCCTAGCGCCAAAATTAGTG